>NW_019380218.1:0-22460 GCF_000648655.2 Copidosoma floridanum | reverse complement strand
GATCCATGATTTTATATTTTTCAATCTTGTGGTACATACGGCAACACCAAAAAAAAATGTATAACTGTACACTAACACAAAATACACTTACAAATCCTTGATTAATTTAGCCAATTCACTTTTACTAATATTTTTTTTAATTTAATAAAAAATTTCCTTCGAGGCTTCGTGCACTCTGGCGATCTCAGCGAGGGACAATTTCTCTCACTTAACGGCGCCACCTGACATAGGCGCATAGAAAATAAGTTGCATTTTAGACCAACAAGGACTTAGTTTTTATAATAAAAGATGTACTTTACATTTTTAAGATTTAGTCTCAGCTGGGGTACGGATGAGGCAAAAAATAAATGCCTGCCACCAATTTCACAAACGTTATGAAACTTTATAATTCGTGGAGATCCACAATGTTCTTGCGATTTAGTCTTTATATGATAAATTACATCGGTATATAAAAATTGCCAATTGCACAATATTTATTCGCTATCAGCGTTGGGTGAAGAAGATTCCCGCAGTGAAAATTACGATAGGTAACATAAAAGTTACTGTCACTAACAAACCAATCTATAGAGTGTTGGAGAAGCGAATAGGCATAGAAGGAGGGGGCATTCCAAAGGTTCCCACCAGTGCTCCCAAATGTGACTGGCAAACATGTGAGAAATAATACAAGCGCCAATCCCCATACAACCCAGAGCGCTTACTGGTCCCGTTATTTATTTATAATGAATATAATGATTAGACAAGCGCCAATCCCCACACAACTCGGAGCGCTTACTGGTCCCTTTATTTATTTATAATGAATATAATGATTAGACAAGCGCCAATCCCCACACAACCCAGAGCGCTTACTGGTCCCTTTATTGATTTACAATAAATTAATTAACACAAGCACCAATCCCCACACAACCCAGAGCGCTTACTAGTCACTTTATTTACTTATAATGAATATAATAATTAGACAAGCGCCAATCCTCACACAACGCAGAGCGCTTATTGGTCCCTTTATTGATTCACAATAAATTAATTAACACAAGCGCCAATCCCCACACCACCTGGAGCGCTTACTAGTCACTTCATTTATTTATGATGAATATAATAATTAGACAAGCGCCAATCCTCACACAACGCAGAGCGCTTATTGGTCCCTTTATTGATTCACAATAAATTAATTAACACAAGCGCCAATTCCCACACAACCCAGAGCGCTTACTGGTCCCTTTATTTATTTAAAATAAATTGAATAACACAAGCGTGAATCTCCACACAATATGGAGTGCTTACTGGCCGCTTTGTTTATTAATTTAATAAATAAAATACCACAAGCGCCAATCATCACTCAACCTGGAGCGCTTACTGGTGGCATACTTATTTTACAATAAATTAAGTAATAAGGCAAGCGACAATCACTACATAAGCCGGGGCGCTTACTTGTAGCATTAATTATTATTAAAAAGCATTAAATAATCACTCAAGCGCATCCAGTGGTGACCAGTGAGTATCCTGGATAGTCAGGTAATAAGCACTTGCGTTGTTACTTAATAAATTTTATCAATTATTACAGCGACCAGAAAGCACTCTGGGTTGCGTGGGGATTTGCGCTTGTGTTATCATTATATTTATTTTAAAAAAGTAAAGGGACCAGTAAGCGCTCCGGTTTGTGTTTGGATTGGCGCTTGTGGTATTTTATATATTTAATTAATAAACAAAGCGGCCAGTAAGCGCACCGGGTTGTGTGGGGATTGGCGCTTGTGTTATTTCTCACATGTTTGCCAGTCCCATTTGGGAGCACGGGTGAGAACCTCTGGAATGCCCCCTCCTTCTCTGCCTATTTGCTTCTCCAACACTCTATAGATTGGTATGTTAGTGACAGTAACTTTTATGTTACTGACCGTAATTTTTACTGCGGGAATCCTCTTCACCCAACGCTGTTGAGGATACCTCCTTAGTTCGTGAAGACCTCTATAGGTATCTTACACCGGACGAGGCAAAGTAACGCGGCGTAAGGCCTACGCAGTCAAATTAACATAAGGTGCACAGTGCACAGTGCACAAGAATAACATTGGTTGGTATGTTTATATCTGTAAAAACGTAAAGCACAACGCGTTGTGCATTATGTATATAGGTATATCAACCAATGTTATTTTTGTGCACTCTGCACTGTGCACCTTATGTCAATTTGACTGCGTAGGCCTGTACAGTTGGTCCTCTTTAGGTATGCTAAATAACCGTGTACATAACCAAACTTAAAGTATTTTTCCAGTCAATAAATAAATATATGTGTGAGCTCAATAAAATTGAGGGACAGAAATAGTTAATCTGTCAGAGTAAGGGAGCTGCTAGATTTAGTAAAAAAATTATGACGACAATCGTTTAATAAATGAAAAACAATTCAATCTATGTACATATATGTAAATTATTTATTAAACGAGATATTTTGTGTCTCAAAAGTACTTAAATTGCTTATACTTTTAATCCTTAATGTAGTTATTTAACACATAAGTATATATTAAGTATTGAAAATATAAGCAATGTCAATACTTTTGAGATGCAATATCTCAAAACTATACTTACACAATAGGCTTAAGTATAATGCCAAAAGTTTACATTTTTCATCACTCTGCACATTTCCTATCTTAAAAGGGAGATGGCTTATAGGGCGCAGTCATATTGAATCCTATCTTAAAAGGGAGATGGTTTATAGGGCGTAGTCATATTGAATTAGAGTAAGAACTCTTACAAATGCATCTGATTGGCTGTTTCTATCTTAAAAGGGAGATGGATTATAGGGCGCAGTCATATTGAATTAGAGTAAGAACTCTTTCAAATGCATCTGATTGGCTGTTCAAAGTGCAGTCTCCAAGCAAAGTCTGTGACAGTACATTTATTAAGATGCCGGGATGAAAAGCAACTTTGGTACTGAACTTAAGATGCATTTGAATGATGCAAGGATGAAAGTAGCTTTGGTACTGCATATAAACGAACCTCAGTATACTATAAATTAACTTAGAAAATTCTACAAAGAAATATAAATTGACAACAGTGCAGTAATGTAAAGTGTGTTCTTTTCATTCTTCCCTATTACAGTATGTATGCTATAAATTCACTGTCGTGGAACGCCATCTTGAGACTTTTGAGGAGAGCAGCATACTCTGGACCAGTACTGCTCATAAACGCACTCTCAAGGTCAGCTTTCGAGTCTCGACTACGAATTATGTGAAAAGTATAAAGGTGACATTGTCTGTGCTATTTGCGGCAAGTTTACAATTTATCTTTTACTCGAAAATCTACCTCCTATATATTTATATTTTTGGAGGTAAATTTTTGGGTAAAAGATAGACTGTTTACTTGCCGCAAACAGCACGAAAAATTTTAACTTTTCATTGTCTATCCAAGAGATTAGTTGCGGTTGGTTTATAATTAAGTACATGGCTCTACTGTAAATTGTAATAATTATTTGGATCAGCGCCGTCTAGCGTTGCGGATTTCTGAACTAAAAAGCGGCCCTAAACTTCTGAACCCGAGCTTTGAGCTTAGAGCCATTTCATCAATAATAAACCAGCCGCAACTAATTTGGTCTGCACAAAATAGAAAATAAACATTGTTTGTGCTATTTGCGGCAAGTTTATAATCTATCTTTTACCTGAAAATGGACCTATATGTTTATGCTTTTGGAAGTAAATTTTGGGTAAAAAATAAATTGTTAACCTGCCGTTAACAGCACGTGCGTTGTCAACTTTTTAATTTATATCCACGATTTTAGTTGCGGCTGGTTTACAACTTATCTTTTACCCAAAATTTACTTCCAAATGTATAAATATATAGGTCAATTTTCAGGCAAAAGATAGATTGTAAACTTGCCGCAAACAGCACATTAAACGTTTTTTTTTTCTATTCTACGTATATGAGATAAGTTGCGGCTGGTTTATTATTGATTTTTTAGTTCAGAAATCCGCAACCCTAGATAGCGCTAATCTAAACAATTATTAAAATTTACAGTAGAGCCATGTAATCAATTATAAACTAGCCGCAACTAATTTCAAAGATAGAAAATAAAAATGACACATTTTCTGTGTTATTTGCGGCAAGTTTATAATCTATCTATTATTCGAAAATAAACCTCCAAAATAATAAATATTCTACTTATCTCATATGGCTTATAAAACCGATCATATTTACAAAATTACAATACTTTAGACCTTTCACCATTGTATGCATATAGTATAAGGTAACGCATTTACCTATTATAAAATACCCGTAAAACAGGTTCTGTTTACCTACGGTCGCCGATACGACAGAAGTCGGTAAACGGAACCTGGGATTGCCGGTATTTTACAAAAGGTAAGTGCGGTCCCTACTATGTCGACTATAATACATTCGCGCCCTACACAACACCCTCATCGACTGGTCTCAACTAATCTTATATAGACATAAAATAAAAAGGTGACATATCTATACTTTTGGAAATTGATTTTCGGATAAAAGATAAATTGTAAACTTGCCGCAAATAGCACAATGCCAACTTTTTATCTTCCATCTGGAAGATTAGTTGCGGCTGGTTTACAACTAATTACATGACTCTACTGTAAATTGTAATAATTATTTGCATCAGCACCATCTAGCGTTGCGGATTTTTGAACTAAAAAGTGGTTCTAAACTTCTGAATCAGAGCGTTAGCGCTTACAGTTACAGCCATTTAGTCTATTATAAACCAGCCGCAACTAATCTCATAGATGAAAGATAAAAAGTCGACGTTGTCTGTGTTATTTGCGGCAAGTTTACAATTTATCTTTAACTCGATAATCGATCTCCAAAAGTATAGATATTCTACTTACATGATTTAATAAAATCGACTATATGGCACTACATAGTAGTGATATTACTATAGTTATTACACATAACTTAACGTATATCTTACACCGTGCTCTCTTTACCACTTTACCTGCAGAATGATAAAATCGTATTCCGCGAATGCTGCCAGCAGTTACGTTACGTAGGTCGTTGTAACGCCGCAAGGTTGGGCACTCGGGCGGCGCGCGAGCGTCAACCTGGATTTCGCACACACCTAGAGATAAATTTGTGAAAAGGTTTGAGTATAGTTGCTAACATTGATTCAGAAGTGAATGTTTCTGATAACTGTTTTTTTTTATTGATGGACCGGGAGGATCTGGAAAAACATTTTTATATGAAACTCTTTGGTTCTTATTAAAAGGAAATAATAAAAAGTATGTACTATGGCATTTACTGGTATAGCAGCTACATTACTACCAGATGGGAAAACACTTCATAAAATTTTCCAGTTACCAGTACCTATGTTTTCAGATTCTTCATCAAATATGAAATTAGAATCACGAGAAGCTGCTTATTTAAAAGAAATTGATATTTTCATTTGGGATGAGGCACCAATGGCTCCGAGGTATTCTATCGAATTGATCAACCGGATTTTACGGGATATCATGAATGTTGACAAAATATTGAGTGGTAAAATTTTTGTTTTAGGGGGAGATTTCAGACAATTACTTCCGGTTAGAGTGGGTGGAACCCACAGTGAGGTTATTGATTTGTGTATTAATCGTAGCAATCAATGGTCACAGTTTATTAAATATACTTTGAAGCATAATATGCGAGCACGTTCTGAAGAAATCGACTTTTCGTCATTTTTATTAAACGTTGGAGATGGAAAGCTAAACGATGCTTATGATAATGTGAGTTTAGCTCATTTTCCTGATACTTGTTTCGCAGCACATGATGAGGATATTGTAGAAGATATGTATGGTGAAATTTTCCGTTCAAAACATTACAGAAAAGCAATAAGTTCTGCAGTATTGTCCCCTAGGAATGCTGATGTAAATGAGATCAACAAGAAGATTGTCACTTTACTTGACGAAGCAACAGAAACAATATGTACGAGCGTCGATAGTACAGACAATTGTGATAATTCTGGTTTTGATGATGTATTACTGCCCGAGTATCTGAGTACGTTATCTCCACCATCGCTCCCTCCTCGTACATTGAAGTTGAGAGAAAATTGTATAGTTATGCTTATTCGAAATCTCAACATTAGTGAAGGATTACGTAATGGTACCAGGTTATTACTTTTAGAACTCCGTAGTAATGTATTAAAATGTGAGATTCTAACAGGTGACAAAACAGGAGAAATAGTATTCCTTAATCGAATCACATTATATTCCTCAGAAACTGACTATCCTTTTCTATTCAAAAGATGACAGTTCCCAATTAAATTAGCTTTTGCAATGACTATAAATAAAGCGCAAGGACAGACTTTTCACAAAATTGCTATTGACTTAAGAAAAGAAGTTTTTAATCATGGGCAACTATATGTTGCATTATCACGTGTACGCTCATGGGACTCATTGAAGATTTATTCAAATTGTCCTGATGTGAAGAGTATCAAAAATTATGTTTATGGTGAGTTATGTATGTAGGTATCGTTTTCTGTTTTTGTACAATTGTATATTTTAATTTTCAAACGTACAGTTCATGTATACGTATACTAAATCAGATTGTCGTTTTTTTGGTCACAAACTTAAATGCATACAACGTTTTAAAAACTTTAATAAAACGTCGTTCTTAAACCTTTATAACGTTGTACAATGAGGTTGCCATAACGTTATAAAAACGTTGTAAAAACGTTGAAAATGACAGATTTTTCTAAGTAAAAATTCAATCTGGAAAACTTCTAAGTTATTGTGAGTGTAATTTGTAGCCAAATGAGATATTACCATTTGGATGGCAATACTTGAAGTAAGGGGTTGAACTAAATTATCAGAGTTTTCAGCAATAATTTTATTTGTTCAAATGAAGTTAGAACTTTTACAACTTTATGGCACCCTCATTTTCGCAGCATTTCAAAGTTTTATATAAGAACGTTTTTTCAACATTCTTTAAACGTATTATGCTATTGGAGATTTGAAATCATTCCAATTAACCTCAAGTGGTTGAATAAAGTTTTGAAAAACATGATGTGCCAATGAAAGGTTTCTTTATATTATTATATGCATTTGCATCCGTCCTTTATTTTAATATATACATCCCTTCAAGATATTTATTATCATAGTATTATTTTTTCCTGAATTTTTTTATATTACGTATCCAATAATAGCTTGTAAAAACGCTCAAATAGTCCAAATTAAGCTTCCGTTTGACAAGCTTGGAATTTTTCCTTTTTTATAGCTACGTTAGATATATTTTCATATGCCGATATATCACTGAACCAGCCCTTAAAAAAACATTCTATTTTTTGGTGATCAACAGGCCATGCAACATAAAATATACTCTACTCGAGAATCAGGACTGCAAAACCATTTTGTATTCCAGATGTCAATGGATATCTATACTTGAGCATTAATTTATCGAGATACGCGTAGAAGCTGAAAAACTTGTCACATCTGGATTGTATCTGGATTTTAATTTTATCAGTTTTGTTGGGACGTATTTTTTTATGGTCGGTCAGTCCAATTCCTCAAGAAAGTATATCTATATTCACCGTATTTATAAATACACATACGAAAGGAATCGGACCAAGCAACTGACCACAAAAAAATGTACCCATTGTTCCAAACACGCTATTACGCCTTATGTACACCTTATACATTTGTAAACCCGGCGGTAAGATATTTTCGGGCAGGTTCATCAGCGATTCCGCAGGCGCAGGCTGAAAAGGGTAAGACTAAACTATCATGTAACCTTAGCTTACTACGCATACAGCCTCACTCATTTCAGGGTCACTTGATCTACGAAACCGTCGATAGACCTGCCCGAAAATTTCTCTGGCGGGTGTATATAATTAACATTTGTATGATATTTAAAATATTACTCATGTTATTTGTCATAATCATTAAAGTCCACGCGCGCGGTACGCGCGCTAAGCATTTTCTAGTTTAATAAAGTGGCCAGTAGGTGCCCCGAGTTATTTGGTGATTGGCACTTATGTTGTTTAGTCGTATTTTATTATATAATGAAGTGGCCAGTAGGTGCCCCGGGTTATCTAGTGATTCGCGCTCGCATAATTAATTTGACTGTTTAGGGGAACACGTAATGGGGTTAAATAGTTCATAAAAAATTGGGTGATGTGGTTAAAGGCTTTGAGGGCTAAGGGGTTAAATACTTTAGGGTAATTGAGTTTGAGAGCTTAGGTTAAAGTTTTCTGATTTTTCCGAGATTCTGGATCCACTTTTGAATTTTGTCCCAATCGTACTGAACTGTGCTGCTTACTATCAATAGAGCCAATTCAGTTCGATTGGTACATCGAAAATAATTTGCTATGTAGCTCTGGCGAAGACGCGCGTGTGTCAATCACCTAACCTCTTGCACGTGTGGTGTATGCAACTTTTCAACACATCGTACGCGGGGAACGAGATTATGAGCCATCTAATGTGGCTCCAAAGATCTCGACGTACACAGGCAGTTACGCACTCGCACGAGTGCGCAGCACAATTTGTGAGTCGCGTGTGTAAATCGAGGTCTTTAGAGCTACAACAGATGGCTCATAGTCTCGTTCTCCGCGCACGGCGTGTCGAAAAATGTTTTGTACAACATTATCATTTTCAAATTCAGGAGCTGTGTAGTGAATAAGCCGATAGAATTATTTATTTTGATTGGAATTCATTAACTGTCATTTATCGGGGCAGTAATGCTCATAAAAATTGATTTTATGCATTCAATCTGATATTTGATCACTCTGCTTGAATCTAATTTCCATGAATTACTATGTCAGAAGTCACAAGTAACAAGTATGTACAGATATAAGTTATCTTATCTATAAGTAAAAAACTAACACTCTTTATATACTACATAAAAAAATGAAAAAGTTCTATTAATTTAAAAGTAAAGAAAACATCTTCTCCGTTATTAATTTTGTAAGGTTTTGGGAAAGTAAGAAGACGGTAGTAGAGGCTTATTAAACATTGTTCGTTTTAAACCACCTAGGTGCGTATTTAACGAATTTTTGGGCTTCAGGGTGCCACTGTTCATCGCAACTGTAGACACAGGTCCGTTGATGTCTTCGTTCCCATCTGATAGCATCATTGTGTTGACGCTTGTGAGTTTGTTCTGCGAGCCTGCGCGCTCGATTGGCGTACTCGTGAGCTGATTACCAGACTTAAGATTCGTGATGATGGATGTTACGTTGTCTGTCACACCAACACCTGTAGATCTAGATGTGCCCCTGGCAGAGGGCAGATGTAAATTTGAGTTCGGGAGAGCAATGGAATTGCGCAGCGTTAGTCCCGATAGGGTGGCCAGAGGCTGCGGAGCGCCCGTAGCTGTGTTGCAGCCAGCAGAAGCTCGTGGCTCGAATCGATTAGTCATAAATTTGTTCGTTCTCGGCAACGTAAGCTGAATCGACGAAGGCAGCGCAATCGGGGCAGTCGTTAAGACTGTTGTGGCACTCTGCAAAGGCGTGTGCACATCTGCTAGTCGACGGTTTAGCCAGTTAATCACGTTGTCGTTATTCTTGATGGCCTTCTCTTTTTCTTCCAGTTGAGCCTGCAGCGATTCAGCTTGGTTTTTCCATTTTTCTACCTCGGCTATGGCTTCACGGCTTTCCTTGGCAAGTATCTCAACTTTGCTCTCCAGCTGGCCTATTTCGATTTGTTTGCTGTTAAGTAGACGCTCCTGTTCCAAAGCTATGCTCGTCCTCAATTTGAGCTTAGACTTAACGGAAGCAAGTTCGATTTGTAATTTGCCAATTATTTCGTTGGCTTTGATTAGTTCATCACTAATATTTTTGAGCGATGCCTGTTTTCGCTGTAGCTGTGTGTCCTTCTCAGATAACAGCTCCTCCAGTCGCTGCTTGCTCTCCTTTGTCGTTTTAATCATATCAGCGTGCTTATTGATCAATACTATTTTGTCCTTCAGCTCTTGCTCTAGCACAGCAACCCTTGTAGACAATACGTTTACGGATTTGTCTTTTTCATGATAATCAGTATCAAGCTTAGCATTTTGTCTTTTCGTCACAGAAAAGTTACGCTGTATAAAGTTCAAATCTTTATCCAGCTCCTGGATACGTTTGCTCTGTTCTGCATTAGTTGCTTCTAAGAGCAACTGTTTTTCCTTATAGCTTGCATTTTGCGTTCTTAACTCAGCAAGATCAAAATGTAATTGCTTAACCAATTCGCTATGCTTGTACTCCAGCTCCATTTTTTCTTTCTCCAATTCATTTTGCCACTCTAGCTTTGCTTGCGTCAGTCTATTCTTTTCCTGAATTGTCTGCTGAGATAAGCTTAATTGGAGCTGAGTTTTTTCGGTGATACATTTTTGCTCATATTGTTCAAACTCTTTACATTTTAGTTCCAGTTTGTTTGACAGTTCACTCAATCTCACTTCTAAGCTAGCGGTGTCTCTATCTTTTTGTACAACTGATTCTTTTAAACTTTTTATTTTAATAGCCATGTGAGTTTTAAGATCAGAATCGTTGGCAGGTGCAATATTTAAGCTTAGATGGCAAAGGTGTTTAAAATTATTAGTCTCTACAAGCTTGAATGACCAATCACTACCTTCTTCTGACAAAAGAAGTAAAAATTTAGATGTTTTTGATACAGCTGATGATTGTGAAATACATTGTTCCAGAAGACATATCAACTGTGTTGCAAAATTGTCAAAATCTACTAAGAGTCCTTGCTGTGCTTTTAACACTTTGAAGTCATCATCAGTTATGAACAATGAATACAAAAAACATGGATCATTGTCATCTGCCAAAAGGACACAAAGAGCCTGCAAAATTAATATGCGAAATTTAATACATGCAATCAAAAGTTTTCTAGGAAATAAGTTTCTAAATCTATTATTCTTTAGTCTTTCAACATAGAATTATATAAGGTCAATATTTTTTTTATTTTAATTCTCTAGTGTTATTTACTTCATTGTTGAAGCAAATCAAATTGGATCTTTATTAGTTAACTAGAAAAACCAACATTACTTGTCAATGCATGTATTCATTAATCTTCCTTAAATAATTCAATAATCTGAAATGATAGTTCAGTAACATAATGAAATTTCCCAAAACACAAACAGCATGAGATACATGAGAAGTATATGAAGTTAAGCGAGAACTGAAAACAGATAAGCAGTTGGATTTAATCGAAAAAATACCAATTTGAATGCAGGTAAGTACAAAGGCATTTACATATGTTTTATTTTATTTATTCTAAGTCATAAAATCAATTACATTCATCTTGAACGAATAAATTGGGGAGAGAATCATTTATAGACACTGCATTTCATGTTACTGCTCAATGCTGTGACAAATGAAGCAGTGCTCAAACTAGGTTTACTTGTGTATGGTCCAGAAACATTGAATACAATCAATAATACTAACGAAAAACCAAAAATTTACACGTAAATTAGAGAATTACAATAATCGTTTAAATACGTTGTCTTAACATTCAACTAAAAATTCGATATATACGTTCCTTCCAAAGGTCCCGTATACTTGGAATATTGTGATTTACCTTGCGACAAACGGGACTGAGTCCTGCGTGTATCTCAACATTAACACGTAACTCGCGCTGGCGCTCCTCTTTTTGCTGCTGTTTAACGTAGACCCGCTGGATCTTAGAGTAGATGACTTCAACATTGTTAAGCTGGAGTCCGGCCTCGCTGCCAGCGATAACACCTCCCACGATCGTGTTAACAAAATTCATGCTAACCACAAAAACAATTGACATGCACTTTAGAGTTCCCTGTGTGATTTTTTTTTGTAATTATACTCGGTTGACGGAAACATTCGACGTCGTCCGTCGTACAATAATAAAACACACACGCGTGCACGCATAATTGAATCACAATCTAAAAAAAACCATCGTAAATGTTACAACGCTTGGCGTAGAAAAAAATCCGACCAATGCGGAGTATTATAAAAATATGATTACGTAAGGGCGCGGGTACATAGGGCGGAATGGCAGAAATGGCTAGCGTAACGTCACAGCGACTCACGCGGAAAGATAAAAGAATACTTCCACTCCCCCCCCCTGCTACTTTCATGAGATTTGTTCGGCTTTCCAACCAGCACAGTGAACTGTGCGAACGACTTGCATCCAGCAAAAAAAAAAAATACCAAAAATTGCGGAATCGTTTGCAGGTTTTGCAATTGCCATGCAAAAAATTGTCAGTGTATTATTTTTATGTAAAAAAAATAAAATGTGGTACGTCCTGCGAGAATCTAATAAAACTATTATTTCACCTCAACGGTAGAGTTTCTACTATTAAAATTATCACCAGTCGTTTGCAATTTAATTTCCAGTGCGTGTGAGGATCGCAAAATAGTCGAATTAGTTATATTTATTGAATAAATAATTATATTTATATACGAGAGTAAGTCGAGTCATCTTACTCCCACCCCAGGCCAGGGCGCATGCGCACTACACTCGAAATTCGAAATACCAGCGATGGGATATAGTTCCGGCCAGATTTGGGAATTCTCTAGGACCCAACCTCTCTGACGTGGGAAATCACTAGATCAAAAAAAAAATAGTACCGAAGGTGACGCGCGAGACTCAAATAAGGTCCAATAACACAAGCATCCATCACCTGATGAACCAGTGTGCTTACTGGCCACTGTTAAATAAATAATTATTAATAACACAAGCGCCTATCACCGTATAACCTGAGGCGCTAATTCCAAATCTAGTAAATAAATAATTATTCAGAAATATGTTAAGCACCTTTTTCCTGATGATCCAGGACACTTGTTTGCAACACTATTAAATAATAAAAAGTTGATCGATAACATATTAACCATATCACAATTTTGATTGCCTATCTAGTACGACAAAGATCTTTTTAATTGGCGCTCTTGTAATTACTTGATAATTTATTATTCAATAGTAGCCAGTAAGTACCCCGGGTCATCAGGTGATAGGCGCTTGTGTTGTTAATAATTATTTATTTAACAGAGTGGCCAGTAAGCGCCCCGGGTTATCAGGTGATAGGCGCTTGTGTTATTAATAATTATTTATTTAACAGTGGCCAGTACGCGCCCCGGGTCATTAGGTGATAGGCGCTTGTGTTGTTAATAATTATTTACTTAACAGAGTGGCCAGTAAGCACACTGGGTCATCAGTTGATGGATGCTTGTATTATTGGACCTTATTTGAATCTCGCGCGTCACCTTCGGTACTATTTTTTTTTTTGATCTAGTGATTTCCCGCGTCAGAGAGGTTGGGTCCTAGAGAATTCCCAAATCTGGCCGGAACTATATCCTATCGCTGGTATTTCGAGTGTAGTGCGCATGCGCCCTGGCCTGGGGTGGGAGTAAGATGACTCGACTTACTTTCGTATATAAATATAACTATTTATTCAATAAATATAACTAATTCGACTATTTTGCGATCCTCACACGCACTGGAAAATAAATTGCAAACGACTGGTGATAATTTCAATAGTAGAAACTCTACCGTTGAGGTGAAATAATAGTTTTATTAGATTCTCGCAGGACGTACCACATTTTATTTTTTTTACAAAAAAATAATACTCTGACAATTTTTTGCATGGCAATTGCAAAACCTGCAAAGATTCCGCAATTTTTGGTATTTTTTTTTTTTTTGCTGGATGCAAGTCGTTCGCACAGTTCACTGTGCTGGCGGAGCAGCGTGTCATGCACAGAGCGAATAAGAAATAGAAAATGGGGGGTCAGTAAACTGTTAAGCCAGCTGATGCAACGCAACCTCCTCACCGTTGGCAACAAAGAGACAGATGTACACGTTCGATGTTGTGTCTCTTTCTACTTGTGCTCTAGCGCCGTACAGAGGAACGAGCAGTCCTTTTTTTTTGTCATTTAGTGTAACGATACTTATCAAATAATGTCTTATAATAAAGCTATCATTAGTTTTCAATGGGACTGTATGAAACTGTCGAGCCTATGTGAACAGTCTCACTGCCAAGCACATGGCTTCAAGAAAAACTTATTGCATGCCTGGGTTGTTAATAAAAGTTGCTTTTTAGAATTAGAAGTTTTGAAAGTTTTAAAACTTTTAGAAGTTCTGTTTAGTTTGCTACAATCTACATAGCTATAGCTAAAAGGCATAGAGTCTTTAGAGTATAGAGGTAATGCGTGTTGTGCTCTCCTACTGTAACTAGTGTACGAACCCTTATTCTTTTTTGTTAATTAGTTGATGCCAGGGATCTCAGAAGTGATAGAATAACTTGGCGGGAAATTCAAATGGACTATATGGGGCATGACGCAGAAACCCAGAAAACACTTTTATGCATAATTAATTAATAAAATAAGCCCAAGCTATTCAACCCAATGACCCGGGGTGACTACTAGCAAATATCTGAAATAATTAATTGTTAAATTTAATAACAAAAGTGCCTTTTACCCAATGACCCGGGGCCCTTACTGGCAAATTAATTTAATAATTAATTGCTAAATTTAATAACAAAAGCGCCTTTCACCCAATGACCCGGGGCGCTTACTGGCAAATGTATTAAATAATTAATTGCTAAATTTGATAACAAAAGCGCCTTTTACCAAATGACGTGGGGCGCTTACTGGCAAATAAATTTAATAATTAATTGCTAAATTTAGTAACAANTTATTTGAGATATTTGCTAGTAGTCACCCCGGGTCATTGGGTTGAATAGCTTGGGTTTATTTTATTAATTTATTATGCATAAAAGTGTTTTCTGGGTTTCTGCGTCATGCCCCATATAGTCCATTTGAATTTCCCGCTAAGTTACTCTATCACTTCTGAGATCTCTGGCATCAACTGATTGACAAAAAAGAATAAGGGTTCGTACACTAGTTACAGTAGGAGAGCACAACACGCCTTACCTCTATACTCTATAGACCCCATGCCTTATAGCTATAGCTATGTAGATTGTAGCAAACAAAACAGAACTTTCAAAAGTTTTAAAACTTTCAAAACTTCTAATTCTAAAAAGCAACTATTATTAACAACCCTGTAGCATGCGCTTCCCTAAATTTCTAAAAATAAACAAAAATCTATAAATATTTGATATTTTTTCGAACCATAACAAACAGTCACGAGATTATAACAATTGACAAAAATTTATTGATCTATAGCCACGGATTTCCGGTATTTTACGGGAATATTAGTTTCTAGATATCTCAACAGACAGCCACGGGCTTCCGGTAATTTACGGGATTCAGTGATCCCTTGTACTGTAACGGACAGTTACGGACTCCCGGTAAATCACGGGACTTATTAGTTTCTAGATATCTCAACAGACAGCCACGGGCTTCCGGTAATTTACGGGATTCAGTGATCCCTTGTACTGTAACGGACAGTTACGGACTCCCGGTAAATCACGGGACTTATTAGTTTCTAGATATCTCAACGGAGAACCACGGGTGTCCGGTTATTTACGGGATTAATTTGGTTTGACGAGTGTGTACGGTACGGACTTAAATGGAACTTGTCTCATTGTTTCGTTTTGTCACGGGCAGAAACGGAAACAGGCCTTTACATGCTCGATAAATTATCTGTACGGAAGATGACGGAAGTGGTCTTTTTCTTCGTAATCTCGAACACATGGTGTAAGAATAGGCAGGTGGGCCGAAGGCCTACCTCAACGCATTGTAAAAAAAGTTCAAATTTTGTCGCAGTACCGATACTAGCCACCAGAGGGATCCGTGTCGTGCAGGCCATTGATAGTATAAAAATTTTTTTTTCTTTTTTCTTTTTTTTTTCTATGTAGTCATACTGACCATTATAAAAACTGCCTCTACTACTCGAAACCACCTAGCGGATTTTAGATGTACTGCGACACAAATTGGACTCGATAGAGGCGGGCCTTCGGCCCACCTGTCTATTCTTACACCATGCTCGAACATTTTTCGACACGGACACGAAACGGAGGGGTCTGAATATCTACTGCCTTTTGATCACTCTTGGGCTCGGGCCTTAGCTCTTAGTCTAGAAGGCAAGATCAGCTTGGCTGAAATGGACTCCTGATGCCGATGTTGCCAAGACGTTAAAAATAATCAGCTTGAGTTGAAAGGGAGAAGAAAAAAAAAAAAATTTATATACTATTGGTAATATAAATAATATATTGTTTAATACCCAGACTTCAAAGCATGTCAGGGAAAGTAAAAGCGAAAATCGGACCTTCTATACTAAATGCTGACCTATCCCAGCTAAGTGATGAGTCTCAGCGGTTGTTGGACTGTGGAGCTGATTATCTCCATCTTGATGTCATGGACGGGCATTTTGTGCCCAACTTGTCATTTGGACATCCGCTTGTCAAATGTCTCAGGGCTAAAATAAAGGACGCTTTCTTTGAGACTCATATGATGGTATCAAAACCTCAACAGGTGCACTAAAAATCGCTGTATAAATAACTTGGCTTAAATTGTTATTCAAAATTTTTTTTTTTTTTTTTTTTTTTTTTTATAAATAAATACCTACTTACGTATATTTATTTCTTAGGCTTTATTGTAAACGAGTACATACAGCCTTGGTACAGTAAGGCACATTTTACATTATAATAGTTACATATTACAAGTAATTGGTTACATATTACATTAATAGTTACACATTATTGGATACACTTTATATTTTGTTGGTTTGGTGATGATGTCACCTAGACCACCTCGAGAGCGAAGGATGTATGTATGTGGTAGGCATTGATACAGTTGTATTCCCGAGCAAGTACTTCTGTGAATTTTCACATGTGCTTTTTCACCAGGCAATGCTCCTCGTGAAGGGTTTGGGCGACCTTCTCGCAGCAAAAATTGCCTACCACATATAGATCCTTCGCTCTCGAGGTGGTCTATGTGACATCATCAACGTGTTATTCAAAATGTTAATTTAAAGAAATAGAGACTTAAATAAATTTAAACCGTAGCTTATCTGACAAAAAGTAGATAATAAAATGTAACATCAGCAACACATTACTCATGGAGATAAGTAAAAATTATTTATGTTTACAAGATAATAATGAATTTAAATTTTCAAGTGGATTACACCAATGGCTGATGCTGGAGTAAATCAATATACTTTTCACATTGAACCTGTTGATGACGTTCCAACAGTATGTCGCAAAGTTAAAGAGGCTGGCATGAAGGTGAATCAATTTTCATTTTAAATCATAAATATGTCAAAAACAATTTTTCGTTTTCGATGGTTCCATAATGTAATGCTTGAAGGTTGGAATAGCTTTAAAACCGGGCACACCTGTTGAGGTCGTTACAGAATACATTGATAAGGTAGACATGGTATTAGTGATGACAGTGGAACCAGGTTTTGGAGGTCAAAAGTTTATGGAATCGATGATGAATAAAGTATCTTGGTTAAGAGAGAACTACCCAGCTATGGATATTGAGGTAGATGGTGGAGTTGGACCAAGCACTATTCATTGTTGTGCTAAAGTAAGATAAAGTGTGGCCATAAAAATTTAATAAGCTTAGTCACATTTAATATTAATGTAAACAAATTAATGTCTAGGCTGGAGCAAACATGATTGTGTCAGGTACAGCCGTTATTAATTCTAGTAATCCAGCTAATGTCATTAAAGAAATGAAAGATTCTGTGAATGAGGCTTTGGGATTTTGGTATCTCAAGTGATACATATGATAAACTTACTTTGTATAAATTTTATTAAAACGATATTTTAACAACAGTGCTTAGCAAAATTACTTTGAACTTTCTGACTTTTTTTCTTAAATTTACGTTTTCAACACGCCGTGCGCGGGGACCTTAATCATGAGCCATCTGTTGTGGCTCTAAAAACCTCGATTTACACACGCGACTCACAACTTGTGCTGTGCACTCGTGCGAGTGAGTGTATATTACGTCGAGATCTTTGCAGAGCCACATTAGATGGCTCATATACTCGTTCTTCGCGCACGATGTAACGAAAAGTTGTATACATCACACGTGCAAGAGGTTAGGTGATTGACACACACGTGTGCGTCAATCGCCTTCCTCGCGCACTAGTATCGTAATGTACTATTTTTTCACTGATTCAAACACAGATTTTTTTCTAGGATTAAACTGTGGATGATCAAACGAGGAAAACTCTGGATCCAACTTTGATCTCAGCTCAGCAAGTGTAATTAAAACAGCTTCCTCTGTTCTAATCGTTCTTGACCCTTGATTGGGACACGTATTTAAATACTTGTGGAATACCAGGGAAGCATCACTGATGTTTAAATTAGAGTCATTTTCTACAGCTGCTTCAATACCCGACAGTCCACCAAATACAATCAAAGCATGATTGTACTTTAAACTTTTCGACATCACGTCATCCACAGAACTTCCTTTGTCAGATGTTCCAATCGATAAATCATATCCTTCTGGATATGGACAATTGGCAAAAACTTCAGAAATGTTAGGCGTCATTCTGACTGTGTATCCCCAGTAAATACCAGTTTCTGTTTTTGGCAAAGTTGGAGACACGATGGTACCGCTTAGATTATCACGATTTTCCTGGTTTTTTGGAATTTTTACAGTAACTCTCAGTCCACTTTCTAGTACTTTATCCACCCTAATGTCTCTTGAGAGCCCAACGTTGACCTGCAAGTGAAATTAAAAATGACAATCACTATGAAAATGAAGTAGAAAAAACCCAAAGCAATGATTTTCTAACCAGCGAGCCCTTGCCAACTTTCACAGGTTTATTAGTGACAATTCCTTCCCTGAATAAGCTGCCGTCTTCCATCCTGAGATGATGTGGCGCATGCAGAGGGTCTAGTATACCTGCTCTCTCGAGGTCCCTGTGCTGGGGGAAAAAGTTCTTCCTCAGATACTGTGGACACTCGCAGTACTGCAGCAGCCTAGCAAGCTGCAGGCAGCCAGGTCTCGCTTCTCCCAGCACTTCATCCCTCTTGAGCTTATTCATCTCAGCCTCTACGATGTCTCCTTGGTCGTCGTAAACCACGATCTCGTCTACCTTGTA
This sequence comes from Copidosoma floridanum, assembly GCF_000648655.2. The sequence continues at coordinate 3,584 of NW_019380218.1, read as the reverse complement.
AATGCATGCCGCTCGTGCTATCTGCGAGGCAAGTTTGTACCTGAGGTCGATCGTCTGCGCGTTGTCTAAGATGGAGCCTGGTACGGCTATACTGACGGTAGACACTTTTCTAACCTTAAACGAGTCCTCATACCTCAACTTTTCTTTGTCAATACTTCGTTGATCGAACGAGATCTGTTCTTTCAGATTCTCAGCAAGCCGAGCTTTCTTCATCAACTGCTTTTCTCGCCATTTCTTCCGCTTCTCTTTTAACTCGCGGTTCACGAGTTTCCACGATTTTTCCAATACTTTCGTTGACTGATGATGCTTGATGTCATCCATGCTTACCTTAATCAGGATAAATTACATCAACTGATCTCCTCAGAAATATGTGGCATATGTAAGTGCAATTGACGGTGTCCAATCTTAAAAGGGATTTGACAGAAAAGCAGTATTGGCTTTAGTATGTGTGTTTGTACATGTACAAAGGACGGAGGGCCACGGTCACAGTGTATAAATATATTCATATACATTGTTATGGACTGAGCCTCGGGCACGGAGCAAGAAGGTGTAGATGGCGCAGTCCAACCTTTGGCTGGCCCCTGGCCTTGGTCCTTGGGCGATCGGTCCGATACCTGGTTAGGTGCTGATGCACGAGGTCTCCCTCACTACTTCCTTGCGGTAGCTTTAAGTCCCGGGTAGCTTATTCTCGGAGATTATGTCTAGGTATTTTTTCCTTGAAGATGATATCTAGGTACCTGGTGAAACTCTCCACAGGACCATCATTATTCCCTTGACTGACACTAATAATTCACAATAACTCTGAGGTACTCGCCTTAGGGTTTTATAGGGGGGCACCTTGAACACTTTGATTCCCGTGGAGCACCTCGCCGTAGGCAACTGTTGGAAGTAGACTGACTGCGAAGGACCTTTCCAGCTTCTTCTAGTCTAGCTAGGCCGAAAGACGTGCAGGAAGTCACGTAGATTTTGACCTTGGCATCTCCTTTCGAGAATCCAGTACGAGTTTGGACTGGTTCTGGCTCGTCAAAAGCTAATCCGTTAGTGTTCTGGAGGCGAGCTCGAACAGGATGGAACAGGTCAATTAATTGAGTCTTGAAGTTTGCGGCAGGTCAGGTCCGGTTTTTGTTCCTGAAACATGAAATTCGCTCCCCACCAGTGGTGGGTAGGTAAGTTACCTTCCATAACTTACTTAGTTTCTTACAAGTAAAATACCTGTAAATTACCTGGATCAATTTCTGACATTGAATCATTGAATGTCGTTTTGTAAGAAAACAGCTGCACCTATTAACATTATGCCTCTACCACGTGACCTCAGTATATATATGACTAATGTAGAGGGAAAATAACACAGGTCTTATGGGAGGAATCTTCTTCTTATTTTTTTTCGCACTTAAAAAGATATTGAGCTTAAAAATGTTGTTAATTCCATGTTACTGACATAATGAGAGTTACGTAGTTATTTTTTTTCCTTTGGTGAATTCGTTTATGAAGGTATACGGAGTGCCGTTTAACCCTACTGCTGCTAATGCTCAGAGATAAACAAACAGCTCAAAGTAGGGTTAACGGCACTTCGTATACGTTCAAAACGCTGTTTCAACCTTCATGAACGAATTCATCAAAAGAAAAAAATAACTACGTAAGTCTCATTATGTCAGTAACATGGAATTAACCTTTTGCTCAATATCTTTTTAAGTGCAAAAAATAATAAAAACAAGATTCCTCCCATAAGACCTGTGTTATTTTCCCTCTACATTAGTCATATATATATTGAAGTCACGTGGTAGAGGCATAATGCCAATAGTGCCCATGTTGTGCATAGCAAAAGTAACTTCATTTGTACGTACATTTACGTAAGATTAATTATAATTAAAATTCATGAGTTGATTTCAGTAATACCAATACAAACATCTGTGTTTTTGAATAAAAATGTACTGCTTTACCGTGTGTTCCAGTAGCGCTCTCCGACAACTTACCGACAACTTAAACATAACGCAAGATATCGTAAGACATAATTAAGTTGTCGGTAAGTTTAGACTAGTCGAAAATCTGTTCAACCTAAAAGTTGATATCCAAAGGGTCATTTTGGATATTATATGCAATCGAACTCGTAGATTACGGGAAAAATAGTAAAAAACGTAGATTCTTAGTCAAACTATGTAAAATAGCGGCTAAAAGATTATTTTGCAAATTTCGCGTAAATGGTAAGAGATAGGATGTAAATAAAAATACCAGCGTGTAGAGCGGAAAATTCTCTATCGATTTGGTCTTTTATTTTTTTTTTGACCATCGCAAAATTTCGAGATTAAAAATTCTGAAAGTATTTTGGCACGTATACCTATGAGAGTGAGTGAGACAGAGTGAGCGATCACACTAGCAGACGATTGCAGGCACGAGGAGAGTGGTGAGAGCCGGTGCTATATATATGTAGCTCTAGTAGCTGCGACGCACTCGATCGCCTTCCGGCTGAAAAATCCACTTCAGCTTTTGGCCCGAAAATTTTCTAAGTCCCAATAACATTAATACGGGGAAAAAAAATTTGTTCTCCAGACATGATGTTTTTTATACATTATCTACGATTTCCTAGCGAATAAACATAGTCTCCAGTAACATTTTTTCCAAATTAAAATCTTATTTTTCTTATTTTATTGGTTTTAAAATTTTGTTTCGTTGTAGAAAATACGTTATGTAGCTTACATGCATTGCATAGCTGTGCGGAGGGGCAAGAGAGGGGCGAACAGTTAAACACACGATGGATCGGCTTTTTATATTTGAATTGCGACACAATTTCAAAGTCCCCAAAAAAAACTGATAATGGTTAAATAAAAAAGTCTCTGAGAAATGATTCTTGAATGACATAGTCTTGAATTTTTTTTTTTTCGACCGAATTGCATTAACTTGTCTATGGTAACGTCTGTACATTTTCCAATGAAAAGAAATAGAGAACAACTTATTGTGAAGCATACGATCAAAAATAAATATTAAATTGATAGTAAACAAAATTTATTTATTCGCAAAAATCATAAATGCTACTATCTGGAGTATACATATTGAGGGAGGACTGAGTATGGTACTCCACATGACCTTCTTCCGTCGTTTCCTCTTGCATGTCGACAACGTCATTAATCACATCATCGAAAGAGTCTTCATCAATTACTGGTATCGTGGTGGAACCATTTTCACAATTGTCTCCGTTGCAATTTTTACACATACGTGTACACATCAAACCTGCTTTTTTGCACGTGCATTGTTTTGTTTGACAATTTTTACGACAGGAGCAGAAAATCTGTGAGGAAGAAAATTTAATATTTAACTAACTAACGTGACCAAAAATTTGCCTTTATTTTGACTAAACAAACAAGCAAACAGCCTGTATCGTAATTCAGAAACATTACAATCATATTCGTATTGCGTCTCATACAGGTAACAAATTACTTTCTCTGCCTCTCTTAGTAGTAATTGTACAAATTTTTCCCTGACTGCGTCTTCACATAACTGAAAGTCTGTTTCCATTTGTTCCTCAACGAAATCTTCAAACTTTTTACAAAAAATAGCGGTGCTTTCAATTAACGTTTTATTTTTTTCAA
>NW_019380211.1:763-11553 GCF_000648655.2 Copidosoma floridanum | reverse complement strand
AGATTACTCCACAGATATAACTATATATTATAGGAAGATATATGTATATGTTCACCCTTACGCCAGTGTTGACCTTATATAAGTTAAAAATTCAGTTTTTTAATTTACCACATCTTTTATCAATTTATTGTCCCTTTTTTTCTCGGATTGTCTTTTGATTTATATGCAAGGACCTTAAAAGAATTTTTAAACACATAAAAAACAGATAGTTACGTTTTTATTTTTTTGTATCTTTCATTTTCATGCAAAATTTGTAAATGGCAAGTTTTATTATAAATTACAAATAATATCATAAAATACAGAACATATCGACACTTTGGACGAAAACGAGCCCAGTTCAGATTTTCCCATTTAACATAACATTTAAAAATTTAAACTGAACTTGTTTTTGCCCGAGGCATCAACGTATAGATAGAAAAAAAATCTTCTACTTTTAAAATTTTTCAAAATGTTTTCTATTATAGATAGTTAATAAAAGTGTATGTTGTTTAATCATGAATTCGTTGATTTTTAAAATTATTTTTAAAATTTTAATGTAAAGGTAACCACCTAAAATTTTTTGAATTGTCGAAAAATTTTGGATCAGCCTATATTTTTTATTTCTGATTTGTTTTTAGATTCAACTTAAATGAAAATATGTGTTGGATTTATACATCTTAAAAAGGAAACATGTAATTGTTTACGAAGAAATAAAAGTTTAAGAAAATTTAATCTTACACAATTAAAACGTTAACCTTGAGATTTGTTAAGAGTTATCGAAAAAGGTTTAACAAAGGAAAATTGTCTTCCATGTGAAATAAAAGAAAGTGATGATAACAACTTGTACATAACGTTATTTTTGAATTATAGCACTAATTTTTTTATTTAATGGGTGTGGTGAAAGTCCTCCTCTAATGTTATTTAAAAACTTTATTGGAATATTTATGTAATTGTTATCATCTGTTTTATCAACTCCTTTATGAGCAGCATAGATTATGGTACAATTAGTTATCATTTTTTCTTTCATGTTTTATAAAATTTTTTTGTTCAAAAAATTAGTGTTTTTATTATGGGACGTCAATAGAACATGATTTATTGAAGAATTATTAACTTTTTTAAAAACTGCTTTCGAACACACATAGTTTGGCTTCCAATGTTCAGATATTTTAAAATAGTCAATTTTTTCATTATCAATATCCAAACAAAACGAAGAAAATTGTATGTCTATTGATTTAATATTTGTTTTTAAATGTATGACGTGAAATGATTCCGAATGCTTTTTTTTTAACGAAGCTTTTCATGGGACGTTCAGCATCCTGGCTTGGGAAGTGACTTTTTAAAACTTACATAATTTTGCGACATAGTCATGCGGTCCCTCGTGTGGTGGCAAGAGAGCAGCTCGCTGAGCTGACATCTATATAGTATGTGATATGTTTACATTCATAAGTCAGCTGACGCGTGCATACATGCTTACACATGCATGCAGTAACATCTACTGTAGCTATTGCTTATTCTTACTGGTAACAAGTCTATACCTATACATGGAGAGAAATTCGTAGCAGAAATACTGAAATAAAATATCCTGATGCGTCATCAAACGTGTACTTGCATGGACAATCACATGTAAATTTATCAGTATGATAGTACCCTTATGTGCCGTATGCAGTATTGTATTGCTGTACAGCATTTGCTCGACCATGTGGGAGCTGACAGAGCTTGGTGTAGCTATACTACTATATATTAATACAGTAGTTGCTTCTCACTGCACATAAGGTAAATATCCCTATTCGTGGAAAGTGTCCCTATTAATGAAACATAGAAATTCATGTATTCGTTATACAACATATTTGAGGAAAAAATTGTGGTAGTCGTATATTTTATTGATCTTTATGAAATCACAAGAAAAGTTTATACGTACGATCAATGACTAATTTTATAAACAATTCCATAAATATGGACAAAGTCAAACTTTAATTGTCTCTTAATATTATACTAAATTTATTTTTTTCAAAAAGTTTTATTAATAAGAACATTATCATTAAACAATGGGTACAGTGTTTCATAGAAAATATAATTACCATTAGTTGTAGCATTTGCTATGCCTATAAACAAGTCTCAAGATCAAAGTTTTGATAATGTGGGATTATGCTTGAAAAAATCTTTATTTTCTGATGGTCAATTGTACGTGGATTTATNTATTATCTTAATTGTTAATAATATTTTAAGCAACAATGCAGCAGCAAGCAAAAATGTACGTAAAAGGTTTCAGATGAAAAGGTCAATTGAAAAGAGCTTCCCAACGTTTGGAAGAAATTCTTTGCTAGATTCAACATCGTCACAAACCGGTGTTTTTAATTCTATGTCTATGAAGCAAAAACAGTCTGGTAATAATAACGAGCTGCAATCGCAAAATTCTTTACAAGAATCACACTCTCAGTCTATCTCACAACTACGTCAACAGCATACAAGTTCCTCAGATGGATCAAAGCTTCATATAGACTCTCAAAAGAAGTCTAAGGGGTTTTTAAGTACGTCGCCTGCATGGCATCTATCTCGATCTCGATCTCCGAGACGCCCTTCTAAATCGCGATCTCCCTCACCACCCCCAGAGAATCGTAGTAGGACACGGTCTCACTCTCGATCTCCGAGATGCCCATCTAGACCGCGATCTCCCTCACCACCCCAAGAGAATCGTAGGAGGTCACGATCTCACTCTCGATCCCCAAGACGCCTATCTAGATCACGATCTCCTTCACCACCCCAAGAGAATCGTAGGAGGCCACGATCTCGCTCTCGATCTCCAGGACGCCCATCCAAATCACGATCTCCCTCACCATCCCAAAAGAATCGTAGTAGGACACGGTCTCACTCTTAATCTCCAAGACGCCCATCTAGATCGCGATCTTCCTCACCACCCCAAGAGAATCGTAGGAGGTCACAATCTCGCTCTCGATCTCCGAGACACCCATCCAGATCGCGATCTCCCTCACCATCCCAAGAGAATCGTAGTAGGACACGGTCTCACTCTAGATCTCCAAGACGCCCATCTAGATCGCGATCTCCCTCACCACCCCAAGAGAATCGTAGGAGGTCACGATCTCACTCTCGATTCCCAAGACGCCTATCTAGATCACGATCTCCCTCACCACCCCAAGAGAATCGTAGTAGGACACCGTCTCACTCTTGATCTCCAAGACGCCTATCTAGATCACGATCTCCTTAACTACCCCAAGAGAATCGTAGGAGGTCACGATCTCGCTCTCGATCTTCGAGACGTCCATCTAGATCACGATCTCCCTCACCACCCCAAGAGAATCGTAGGAGGTTACGATCTTGCTTTCGATCTCCAAGACGCCCATCTAGATCGCGATCTCCCTCACCACCCCAAGAGAATCGTAGGAGGTCACGATCTCGCTCTCGATCTCCAAGACGATAATCTAGATCGAGAAGTCGCTCACTATATCGGGAGAATCGTAGGAGGTCACGATCTCGCTCTTGATCTTTGAGACGTTCTAGGTCACGTACTCGCCGATCGTACTGTGAAAAACGTAAGCGTACATCAAGGGATAATAATAATTTATCGTTTCTACAAGAGTTAAAGCCAAGGCTCTTCAATATGTACAAGAAACAACAATTGCATAAGCCTCAAGGTAATATTTTTCTTATATATTTTTACATGTTTTGATTAAGTAACAAATACAAACAATAAATTAAAGTAATCATTCAATGTTAACTGTTTAATTTCAAAGTTTTTTTTACAAGAACGTATCGGTTAAAAGAGACAGTATGAATAAAATTATTATTTCGTATAAATGTTTCAAGTAGCAAAAAATAGTACATTTCGCACCTAGAGCATAAAGAATAAAATGCGTGCATGAGAGTGCTGTGTTTATACGTTTGTGTCCGAGGTGCGAAGGAAATGTTTTGTACTGAGGGCACAAGGTTGTACTTTTGAGCGCACATTTTTTACATTGTGCCTTAGCTACGAAATATATAAATATATTTAACTGTAGCTGCGATTATACAAATTTTTTTTTTTAGTACTAATTTGTTTTAATTATGATCGATTTTTTAGTTATTTTCAGAACAGCAAGCTAGTAAATTTATCTTAAAAAATGATTTAAATATCGAACATATTGTGATTGTCTGTAATCATTTAATTAAAGTAATGCTTAATTATAAGTCTTAGTTAAAATTTAATTTTTTGGATGTATACGTACACCCGTAAAATTATAATAAGTTTCTAATGGTATAATTATACATTTAATTGCCAACTAAATTTATCAAGTCTAGCTTTTATAAATATTTAAGTACAACTTGCACAATTCAATTCATTTCATTTTTTCAGCATTTTTCAATCGTTACAAAAGGTATGCAGAGGTTGGTGATAAGGCAAGTAAATATTATAGTTATACTATTTCCGAAACTCTTGGAACGGTCAACTTATTTTTAAATGTATTTTTGTACATAAAATGAAACTTAGATCTACTTGGATCTTTGAAGGAAAATAGGAAATAAGTCGTGGGCAATCGCAAATCATAGAAAAGATGGACGCTTTTTAAGAGATATTGCAAAAGTAATGTGGGGACCAAATTTAATGTATAAGTGCCTGGACTTAACGAAGCAGACGAGCTCAGGGGAAATTCGAGATCGTACTCAACTCATTGACCCTTTGGAACTTGAAATATACTTAAGTAAGTACATTCTCTTGAATTTCATTTTATACTTTTGTTACCGTTTCACCTTAGTAAACGAAACTCTTTACACCGAGTGTAAAAGAAGGTATCCGGATGACCAAGTAAAAGTGTCCCATCTAGTGGCCAGCACTGGAACCTCTGAAGAGTAGACAAAAGTTTTGATATGATTGGTCATTTAAGCTTTTGATAGCCTGGATAGCCAATGAAATTTAAGTCCTCATTAACCAAGCTATCTTTGTCGTCTGCTTGTCTACGCTTCAGCTGTGCTTANCTTAATTGTTAATAATATTTTAAGCAACAATGCAGCAGCAAGCAAAAATGTACGTAAAAGGTTTCAGATGAAAAGGTCAATTGAAAAGAGCTTCCCAACGTTTGGAAGAAATTCTTTGCTAGATTCAACATCGTCACAAACCGGTGTTTTTAATTCTATGTCTATGAAGCAAAAACAGTCTGGTAATAATAACGAGCTGCAATCGCAAAATTCTTTACAAGAATCACACTCTCAGTCTATCTCACAACTACGTCAACAGCATACAAGTTCCTCAGATGGATCAAAGCTTCATATAGACTCTCAAAAGAAGTCTAAGGGGTTTTTAAGTACGTCGCCTGCATGGCATCTATCTCGATCTCGATCTCCGAGACGCCCTTCTAAATCGCGATCTCCCTCACCACCCCCAGAGAATCGTAGTAGGACACGGTCTCACTCTCGATCTCCGAGATGCCCATCTAGACCGCGATCTCCCTCACCACCCCAAGAGAATCGTAGGAGGTCACGATCTCACTCTCGATCCCCAAGACGCCTATCTAGATCACGATCTCCTTCACCACCCCAAGAGAATCGTAGGAGGCCACGATCTCGCTCTCGATCTCCAGGACGCCCATCCAAATCACGATCTCCCTCACCATCCCAAAAGAATCGTAGTAGGACACGGTCTCACTCTTAATCTCCAAGACGCCCATCTAGATCGCGATCTTCCTCACCACCCCAAGAGAATCGTAGGAGGTCACAATCTCGCTCTCGATCTCCGAGACACCCATCCAGATCGCGATCTCCCTCACCATCCCAAGAGAATCGTAGTAGGACACGGTCTCACTCTAGATCTCCAAGACGCCCATCTAGATCGCGATCTCCCTCACCACCCCAAGAGAATCGTAGGAGGTCACGATCTCACTCTCGATTCCCAAGACGCCTATCTAGATCACGATCTCCCTCACCACCCCAAGAGAATCGTAGTAGGACACCGTCTCACTCTTGATCTCCAAGACGCCTATCTAGATCACGATCTCCTTAACTACCCCAAGAGAATCGTAGGAGGTCACGATCTCGCTCTCGATCTTCGAGACGTCCATCTAGATCACGATCTCCCTCACCACCCCAAGAGAATCGTAGGAGGTTACGATCTTGCTTTCGATCTCCAAGACGCCCATCTAGATCGCGATCTCCCTCACCACCCCAAGAGAATCGTAGGAGGTCACGATCTCGCTCTCGATCTCCAAGACGATAATCTAGATCGAGAAGTCGCTCACTATATCGGGAGAATCGTAGGAGGTCACGNTACGATCTTGCTTTCGATCTCCAAGACGCCCATCTAGATCGCGATCTCCCTCACCACCCCAAGAGAATCGTAGGAGGTCACGATCTCGCTCTCGATCTCCAAGACGATAATCTAGATCGAGAAGTCGCTCACTATATCGGGAGAATCGTAGGAGGTCACGATCTCGCTCTTGATCTTTGAGACGTTCTAGGTCACGTACTCGCCGATCGTACTGTGAAAAACGTAAGCGTACATCAAGGGATAATAATAATTTATCGTTTCTACAAGAGTTAAAGCCAAGGCTCTTCAATATGTACAAGAAACAACAATTGCATAAGCCTCAAGGTAATATTTTTCTTATATATTTTTACATGTTTTGATTAAGTAACAAATACAAACAATAAATTAAAGTAATCATTCAATGTTAACTGTTTAATTTCAAAGTTTTTTTTACAAGAACGTATCGGTTAAAAGAGACAGTATGAATAAAATTATTATTTCGTATAAATGTTTCAAGTAGCAAAAAATAGTACATTTCGCACCTAGAGCATAAAGAATAAAATGCGTGCATGAGAGTGCTGTGTTTATACGTTTGTGTCCGAGGTGCGAAGGAAATGTTTTGTACTGAGGGCACAAGGTTGTACTTTTGAGCGCACATTTTTTACATTGTGCCTTAGCTACGAAATATATAAATATATTTAACTGTAGCTGCGATTATACAAATTTTTTTTTTTAGTACTAATTTGTTTTAATTATGATCGATTTTTTAGTTATTTTCAGAACAGCAAGCTAGTAAATTTATCTTAAAAAATGATTTAAATATCGAACATATTGTGATTGTCTGTAATCATTTAATTAAAGTAATGCTTAATTATAAGTCTTAGTTAAAATTTAATTTTTTGGATGTATACGTACACCCGTAAAATTATAATAAGTTTCTAATGGTATAATTATACATTTAATTGCCAACTAAATTTATCAAGTCTAGCTTTTATAAATATTTAAGTANTTTTTTCTCCGATTATAATGTGGCAGTCTATACGTAGTTATAAATATAAAATACTAAATCATTAATTAATAATTTAAGCTATAATCAACAGATAACACCAGGTGCTTACTTCATCATTATTAAACTAATAAAGCAGTAATTGATAACACCAGCACTAATTAAGGTAACGTGGAGTGCTTACTGGCGCATAATGACATAAATAAAGCAATAATTTATGTTGATAAAGTAGATCGTAAATACTCCGTATCATTTGGTAATAAGCTTTTCTATTATTAGTAAATGTTTTATTAATTATTCAACAACATAGCCAGTAAGTGACCTATGTTACATAGAGATTGACCACAGTGTTATTTAGTAATGCCTAATTAGTTTACGCATATGTACATACATACTTCTATTGCCAACTTAAAGTTAAAGAAAAAAAATTTACTCAAAGAGACCCTTTTTTTTCTCTTGATTTAAAAAAAGCTCTTTCATGTCTTCTACTCTGAAAGGACTCTTTCTTGCGACCCACCGATATTATTCAGTGATTCAAAAAATTGTTAGACTTACAAAAAAAATTGAGCCACATCCTAAATTATTAATTAAAAGCGGGCCTTACTTTTAATAAACAAATTTGTAGTGCATAATTATTAAACAATCCACTCATTTTCTGACACTCTAAAAAGCTATCGTTAAATTTTTCAGTATTCTCTCTGCAGTAAGAAAATTATTTAACAACATTAAATTATGTTAAGTAGCAAATTAAAAGTTTTAGTCATTTATTGCAATCTAACGTTTTTTGTCATCAAACAATCGTATAAGATATTTAAAAACAAACCAAACTACATTTATTTTTTTTAGCTACAGTAAGTATTGAAATGTACATATATAAATTACATTATTTTTTGAAAATTAAATCATACAAATAAATGCTCACACAATTGTTAGCTCAGACTTTCAAGGCATGCATTTTTTAGTTCTTCCGGTACTTTGGATTTTTGCATAGTACTGTGTATCAAAGAAGGTACGTTGAAAAAATTTTTAACTTAAAATATTTTTTGCGGTTCACAGTATGACTCTAAGCACTTTAAATATAAATTATTATTTGTACTTACCATAATCGCTATGAACTGTAGGCCAAGCTCCAGAGGGTATCAATGAAGATATGTGACTTCGGATTATACAAGGTCCGAAGTTTAAATAGCTGAGATGGCCAGGGCTTATGCCTCTGGTGACGCATTTTGGCAATTTGGGGTTTAATTCTAACTGCCGTTCGATTTATTTATTTTTTTTATATAATTTATTATTTGTACTTATCATAATCGCTATGAACTGTAGGCCAAGCTCCAGAGGGTATCAATGAAGATATGTGACTTCGGATTATACAAGGTCCGAAGTTTGAATAGCTGAGATGGCCAGGGCTTATGCCTCTGGTGACGCATTTTGGCAATTTGGGGTTTAATTCTAACTGCCGTTAGATTTATTTTTTTTTTTTTTATATAATTCAGTATTCCGTTTGAATTTTTAATATAATTTTCGTTTTTATTTATGAATATTGTCAACATTTTTTTTCGGGCACGTCAAAAAATTTTATTTTCAATACTGACTCTATTAAATAATTTATTACGTTAATAGTTATAGTTTGCAAGGCTATTTTATAATTTTAAAGGTAATAATTTAAATGATAGTAACATTGATAACTAAGTAAATACTTGGTACATTATATAAATCTGTATGTGCGTATTCGGATGCTCGCATGTGTGTGATCTCAGACTTTTCGACCAANTTATACCTATTTTATGGTCTATTAGATGGTGAAAGAGAGAATTCAAGTATTGACCAGAGTGTGTGAGTTTTTCGTACAACAAGTTAGTATTTTATTATTTTGTTGAATAATAATATTCAAATTCAAGAAACTAATGTTGTTGCTGTTATATATCTGAACAGTGAATGGCCATCCAGGATAATAGCTATTGAAAATATTTTTATTATAGTTAATACATTTAGTAGGCACACATATTAGGATATCATCCATAATTTCTTTCAGCATGGATTTTCAAATAAACGCACAGCAAGGTCCCACAATACCGGACAACAAGGACTGCTCATTAATTAGCCAAACACGTATTTAAAAAACTTGTTGTAGAATTTAAATAAAGTCAAATTGAAAATCATCCAAAAAACACCCTTGCAAAATTCATTTACAGAAACATTGATTTTACAATTTAAGAATTTTCAAAAAGAGATGCCAGAAAAGCTTCAAGAACATAATTTATATTTTGATTTTATTTATAATGCTCACTACTTATGTTAGACGCACTTCACGTGCTCTTATTACTTAGATTTCTGCTGTAATTTACAATTACAAATATTTTTTTATTTCTTTATTCAATTCTAATGTATAATATGACAAAACAATATTTGTGAATTTCGTATAATGTCAAAAGTAATAATAACCCATTTTTTTGCAATTTAGTAATCGGATTTTTTTTCAGACAGTATTTCATTTCACTATAAATTTTTTAATTTTAGGCATAGCCACTACTTTATAGTTTTAGTTTCTTGATGTAATATACTTTTAAAATAATAATTATAGATGTAAGAGCAGAAAAAATCAAATAGTATCATACTGAAGATAATTCTCCCACAATGTTAACCAATTTTTTATTTCAACCATTGCGACGACTTTACGAAATTAATATTTAAAGTATTCAGTACGATTTCAGAGACAGGGTGATATATATTATTTAAATCTAGGTTGTAAAATTTATTTATGAAAAAAGTGTTTAAGGGGTTTGTATAATCAAATAAGTTCCGTGATCTGCTGCTCAAATCCCTGCAATCTTGCTATACGATATTGTTTTTTACATTTATATTTACACTTATACCTTCGCCACCTTGTGGAGAGTCAATTCACTATGTATTATATTAGACACGGTGGAACCAATAGTTTAAATATTGCATGAATTATTAATTAAACAACAAATCGTTAAAAGCCATGCTATGCCCTTCTTGATTATGCCCACAATAATGAAAAACAAGTTTGATACCGATTGATAAGGTAGTTCTTTCAGTTAGCGTGTACAAGAAAAACATGCCTTCGTCTTTACACAATAGTAAGATTGCAAATAAGAATTTCCCGAAAGTTCTACAGTCAAAAAAATACTTTAGCAAAAAATCAGCTGACGATTTGGCATGGGAAATCAGCTGATTTTTTTCAGCATTAAAATCTAGTATAAATTTTGCAATTGAAACTCTCTCTAAGGAACTTAAGTTTATTTAATGATTTGTAGAATGGAACTAGACTTCGTATAGCTGAACTATTTGTACGCATCATTAGAGCAGAAATTATAACTGGAGAGAAATTAGGCAATAAAGTTTTTATACCAAGTACCACATTAAACATGGGTGTAAATCTATTTTTACCTTTTATCCTATGAAGAACAATTTTTATTATGAAGAAAACCATTTTGTTTGATTCTGGCTCTTTTGATGACAATTCCTTAATCACAGGGCCAATGTTTCAATAAATTAGAATTTTGTTATAAATGACCCTTATTTTTACAAGGTCATCTTCATATATTGTAT
>NW_019380210.1:450492-462698 GCF_000648655.2 Copidosoma floridanum | reverse complement strand
GCTGTCCGTCAAGGTAAGGGGAATTAAAAATCCCGTAAATTACTGTTAGTCCGTGGCTGTCCGTCAGAGTACAGGCCATGAATTATTCCCGTTAATTACCGTATGGTGGTAGCTCTCCGTCAAGTTACGGGGGATAAATAAATCCTGTAAATTACCGTACGCTCGTAGCTGTCCCATTAAGATACGGGAAATAACTAAATCCAGTAAATTACTGTTAGCCCGTGGCTGTCCGACTAAGTACGGGGAATAAATTAATCCCGTAAATTACCGTATGCCCGTAGCTGTCCTTCGAGGTACGGGGAAAAGAAAAATCCCATAAATTACCGTATGCTCGTGGCTGTCCGTCAAGGTAAGGGGACTGAATGGATCCCGTAAATTACCGTATGCTCATAGCTGTCCATCAAAGTACGCGTAATAACTATATTTCGTCAATTACTGTTAGCCCATGGCTGTCCGTCAAAGTACGGGAAGTAAATAAATTCCGTAAATTATTGTATGCCCGTAGCTTTTCGTCAAGGAACCGGGGGATAAATAAATCCCGTAAATAACTGTTAGCCCGTGGCTGTCCGCCAAAGTACGGAAAATAAATAAATCCCGTAAATTACCGTATGACAAAGACTGTCCGTCAAGGTATGGGGAATAAAAACATATCATAAATTAATGAATGCTCGTAGCTATTCGTCGAGGAACAGAGGATAAATAAATCCCGTCGATTTATGTTCGCCCGTGGCTGTCCGTCAAAGTACGGAGAATAAATAGATCCCGTAAATTACCGTATGCTCGAAGCTGTCCGTCAAGATACTGGGGATAATTGAAAATCGTAAATTAATGTATGTCCGTGGCTGTCCATCAAAGTACGGGGAATAATTTAATTCCGTATATTACCGTATGCTCGTAGCTGTCCGTCGAGGTACGGAGGATAAATAAATCCTGTAAATTACCGTAAGCTCGTAGCCGTTTGTTAAGGTACTAGAAATATATAAATCCCGTATATTACTGTTACCCCGATGCTGTCCTTTGGAGTACGGGGAATAAATAAATACCGTACATTACGGTACGCTCGTAGCTGTCCGTCAAGATACGGGAAATAACTAAATCCAGTAAATTACTGCTAGGCCGTCGCTCTCCGTCAAATTACGGGGAATAAAAAAATTCCTCGAATTACGGTATGCCCGTAGCTGTCTGTCAAAGTACGGATAATAAATCAATCCCATAAATTACCGTCTGCTCGTGGCTGTCCATTTAGGTTTGGGAAATAAATAAATTCCGTATGTTACTGTTAGCCTGTGGCTGTCCGTCAAAGTACGGGAGATGTATTAATCCCGTTAATTACCGTATGCTCGTAGTTTTCCGTCAAAGTACAGGGGATAAATAAATCCCGTACATTATCGTACGCTTGTAGCTGTCCGTCAAGATACGGGAAATAACTAAATCCAGTAAATTACTATTAGCCCATGGCTGTCCGTCAAAGTACGGGGAATAAATAAATCCTGTGTATTACCGCATGCCCGTGTTTGTCCGTCAAGATACGAGGGAATAATAAATCCCGTTAATTACTGTTAGCTCGTGGCTGTTTGTTAAAGTACGTGGAATAAATAAATTCCGTAAATTACCGTATGTTCGTGGCTGTCTGTCAAAAAACGAAAAATAGATTAATCCCGTTAATTACCGTGTGCTCGTAGCTGTAAGTCAAGGTACAAGACATAAATTAATACCGTAATTTACCGTATGCTCGTAGCTGTCCGTCAAGAAAAGGGGGATAAATGAATCCCGTAAATTACCGTATGCCTGCGAATATACGTCAACACGCGGGGGATAAATAAATCCCGTAAATTACTGTTAGTCTGTAACTGTCCGTCGATGTACGGAGAATAAATCAATTTTATATATAACCGTATGCTCGTGGCTGTTCGGCAAGGTACGGAAAATTGAATGAGTCCCATATATTGCCGCATGCCCGTGGCTGTCCGTCAAGGTACGAAGGCTAAAAATATTCTGTAAATTACTGTTAGTCTTTAACTGTCCGTCGAAGAACGGAGAATAAATCAATCCCATAAATTATCGTATGCTCGTGGCTGTCCATTAAGGTACGGAAAATAAATAAATTCCGTAATTTACTGTTAGCCCGTGGCTGTCCGTCAAACTACGGGAAATAAAATAATCCCGTAGATTACCGTGTGCTCGTAGCTCTCCGTCAAGGTACGGGGAATAAATCAATCTTGTTAATTACCGTATGCTCGTGGCTGTCCGTCAAGGTAAGAGAAATGAATAAATCCCGTAATATACCGTATGCTCATAGCTGTCCATTAAAGTACGGAAAATAACTATATCCCGTCAATTACTGTTAGCCCATGGCTTTCTGTTAAAGTACGGGAAATAAATGAATTCCGTAAATTACCGTATGACAAAGCCTGTGCGACAAGGTACGGGGGATAAACAACTATCATAAATTACCGTATGCCCGCAGCTAACCCTCAAGGTACTAGGAAATAAATAAATCCCGTAAATTACTGTTAGCCTGTGGCTGTCCGCCGAAGTACGGAGAACAAATAAATCCCGTAAATTACCGTATGCTTGTAGCTTTTCGTCAAGATACTGGGGTTAATTGAATCCCGTAAATTACCGTATGCTCGTAGCTGTCCGTCAAGGCACGGAAAATAAATTAATCCCGTGAATTACCGTATGTCCGTGGCTGTCCTTCAAAGTACGGGGAAAAAATTAATTCCGTTAATTACCGTATGCTCGTAGCTGTCCATCACGGTACTAGAGATAAATAAATCCCGTAAATTACCGAACGCTCGTAGCTGTCCAGCAAGGTACGGAGAATAAATTCATCCCGTGAATTATCGTTTGCCAGTGGCTGTCTGTCAAAGTACGGGAAATAAATCAATCCCGTTAATTACCGTATGCTCGTTGCTGTCCGTTAAGGTTCGGGAGATAAATAAATTCCATAATTTACAGTTAGCCCGTGGCTTTCCGTCAAAATAAGGAAAACAAATAAATCACGTAAATTATCGTGTGCTCCTAGCTATCCGCCAAGGTACGAAAAATAAATAAATCCTGTAAATTACCGTATGCCCGTAGCTATACGTCAAGGTACGGAGGATAAAGAAATCCCGTAAAATACTCTTAGCCTGTGGCTGTCCATAAAAGTATGGGGAATAAAAAAATCTTCTCAAATACCGTATGCTCGTTGCTGTCTGTTAAGGTACGGGGGATAAATAAATTCCATAATTTACAGTAAGCCCGTGGCTTTCCGTCAAAGTATGGAAAACAAATAAATCACGTAAATTATCGTGTGCTCGTAGCTATCCGCCAAGGTACGGAAAATAAATTAATCCCGTAAATTACCGTATATTCGTGGCAGTCTCTCAATGTACGGGAGATAAATTAATCTCATTAATTACCGTATGCTCGTAGCTGTCCGTCAAGGTACAAGAAATCAATTAATCCCGTAAATTACCGTATGCTCGTAGCTGTCCGTCAAGGTACGGGGAATAAATCAATCCCATAAATTACCGTATGCGCGTGGCTGTCCGTTAAGGTACGAGGGATAAATAAATTTCGTAATTTACTGTTTGCCCGTTGCTGTCCGTCATAGTACAGAAAATAAATAAATCATGTAAATTACCGTATGCTCGTAGCTGTCCTTCAAGGAAAGGGGGATATATAAATCCCGTAAATGACCGTATGCCCGCGGCTATACGTCAACGTGCGGTAAATAAATAAATCCTGTAAATAACTGTTAGCCTGTAACTGTCCGTCAAAGTACGGGAGATGAATTAATCCCGTTAATTACTGTATGCTCGTAGTTTTCCGTCAAGGTACAGGGGATAAATGAATTCCGTACATTGTCGTACGCTTGTAGCTGTCCGTCAAGATACGGGGAATAAATTGATTCCGTATATTACCGTATGATCGTAGCTGTCCGTCAATATACTGGGGATAATTGGAAATCGTAAATAATTGTTTGTCCGTGGCTGTCCATCAAAGTACAGGGAATAAATTGATTCCGTATATTACCGTATGCTCGTAGCTGTCTGTCAAGGTTGGGGGGATAAAAAAATCCCATAAATTACCTTATGCTCGTAGCTGTCCGTTAAGGTACTGAGAATAAATAAATCTTGTATATTACAGTTAGCCCGTAGCTGTCCGTTAAAGTGCGGAAAATAAATTAATCCCGTTAAATACCGTATGCTCGCAGCTCTCTGTGAAGGGACGGGGAATGGATAAATCTCGTACTTTACCGTACGCTCGTAGCTGTCCGTCGTCAAGATACGGTGAATAACTGAATCCAGTAAATAACTGCTAGCTCGTGGCCGTCTATCAAAGTACGAGAAATGTATAATTTTTGTAAATTACCGTATGCTCGTAGCTGTCCGTTAAGGTACTGAGAATAAATAAATCTTGTATATTACAGTTAGCCCGTAGCTGTCCGTTAAAGTACGGGAAATAAATTAATCCCGTTACATACCGTATGCTCGCAGCTTTCTGTGAAGGGACGGGGAATGGATAAATCCCGTAAATTACCGTACGCTCGTAGCTGTCCCATCAAGATACGGGAAATAACTAAATCCAGTAAATTACTGTCAGTTGTGGCTGTCCGACTAAGTACGGGGAATAAATTAATCCCGTAAATTACCGTATGCCCGTAGCTGTCCTTCGAGGTACGGGGAAAAGAAAAATCCCATAAATTACCGTATGCTCGTGGCTGTCCGTCAAGGTAAGGGGACTGAATGAATCCCGTAAATTACCGTATGCTCATAGCTGTCCATCAAAGTACGCGTAATAACTATATTCCGTCAATTACTGTTAGCCCATGGCTGTCCGTCAAAGTACGGGAAGTGAATAAATTTCGTAAATTATTGTATGCCCGTAGCTTTTCGTCAAGGAACCGAAGGATAAATAAATCCCGTAAATAACTGATAGCCCGTGGCTGTCCGCCAAAGCACAGAAAATAAATAAATCCCGTAAATTACCGTATGACAAAGACTGTCCGTCAAGGTATGGGGGATAAAAAAATATCATAAATTAATGGATGCTCGTAGCTATTCGTCGAGGAACAGGGGATAAATAAATCCCGTCGATTTATGTTCGCATGTGGCTGTCCGTCAAAGTACGGAGAATAAATAAATCCCGTAAATTACCGTATGCTCGAAGCTGTCCGTCAAGATACTGGGGATAATTAAAAATCGTAAATTAATGTATGTCCGTGGCTGTCCATCAAAGTACGGGGAATAATTTAATTCCGTATATTACCGTATGCTCGTAGCTGTCCGTCACGGTACTAGAGATAAATAAATCCCGTAAATTACCGAACGCTCGTAGCTGTCCGTCAAGGTACGGGGAATAAATAAAACCCATAAATTACCGTATGCTCGTTGCTGTCCGTTAAGGTTCGGGAGATAAATAAATTCCACAATTTACTGTTTGCCCGTGGCTTTCCGTCATAGTACAGAAAATAAATAAATCATGTAAATTACCGTATGCTCGTAGCTGTCCTTCAAGGAAAGGGGGATATATAAATCCCGTAAATGACCGTATGCCCGCGGCTATACGTCAACGTGCGGTAAATAAATAAATCCTGTAAATAACTGTTAGCCTGTAACTGTCCGTCAAAGTACGGGAGATGAATTAATCCCGTTAATTACTGTATGCTCGTAGTTTTCCGTCAAGGTACAGGGGATAAATGAATTCCGTACATTGTCGTACGCTTGTAGCTGTCCGTCAAGATACGGGGAATAAATTGATTCCGTATATTACCGTATGATCGTAGCTGTCCGTCAATATACTGGGGATAATTGGAAATCGTAAATAATTGTTTGTCCGTGGCTGTCCATCAAAGTACAGGGAATAAATTGATTCCGTATATTACCGTATGCTCGTAGCTGTCTGTCAAGGTTGGGGGGATAAAAAAATCCCATAAATTACCTTATGCTCGTAGCTGTCCGTTAAGGTACTGAGAATAAATAAATCTTGTATATTACAGTTAGCCCGTAGCTGTCCGTTAAAGTGCGGAAAATAAATTAATCCCGTTAAATACCGTATGCTCGCAGCTCTCTGTGAAGGGACGGGGAATGGATAAATCTCGTACTTTACCGTACGCTCGTAGCTGTCCGTCGTCAAGATACGGTGAATAACTGAATCCAGTAAATAACTGCTAGCTCGTGGCCGTCTATCAAAGTACGAGAAATGTATAATTTTTGTAAATTACCGTATGCTCGTAGCTGTCCGTTAAGGTACTGAGAATAAATAAATCTTGTATATTACAGTTAGCCCGTAGCTGTCCGTTAAAGTACGGGAAATAAATTAATCCCGTTACATACCGTATGCTCGCAGCTTTCTGTGAAGGGACGGGGAATGGATAAATCCCGTAAATTACCGTACGCTCGTAGCTGTCCCATCAAGATACGGGAAATAACTAAATCCAGTAAATTACTGTCAGTTGTGGCTGTCCGACTAAGTACGGGGAATAAATTAATCCCGTAAATTACCGTATGCCCGTAGCTGTCCTTCGAGGTACGGGGAAAAGAAAAATCCCATAAATTACCGTATGCTCGTGGCTGTCCGTCAAGGTAAGGGGACTGAATGAATCCCGTAAATTACCGTATGCTCATAGCTGTCCATCAAAGTACGCGTAATAACTATATTCCGTCAATTACTGTTAGCCCATGGCTGTCCGTCAAAGTACGGGAAGTGAATAAATTTCGTAAATTATTGTATGCCCGTAGCTTTTCGTCAAGGAACCGAAGGATAAATAAATCCCGTAAATAACTGATAGCCCGTGGCTGTCCGCCAAAGCACAGAAAATAAATAAATCCCGTAAATTACCGTATGACAAAGACTGTCCGTCAAGGTATGGGGGATAAAAAAATATCATAAATTAATGGATGCTCGTAGCTATTCGTCGAGGAACAGGGGATAAATAAATCCCGTCGATTTATGTTCGCATGTGGCTGTCCGTCAAAGTACGGAGAATAAATAAATCCCGTAAATTACCGTATGCTCGAAGCTGTCCGTCAAGATACTGGGGATAATTAAAAATCGTAAATTAATGTATGTCCGTGGCTGTCCATCAAAGTACGGGGAATAATTTAATTCCGTATATTACCGTATGCTCGTAGCTGTCCGTCAAGGAACGGAGGATAAATGAATCCTGTAAATTACCGTAAGCTCGTAGCCGTTTGTTAAGGTACTAGAAATATATAAATCCCGTATATTACTGTTACCTCGATGCTGTCCGTCGGAGTACGGGAGATGTATTAATCCCGTTAATTACCGTATGCTCGTAGTTTTCCGTCAAAGTACAGGGGGTAAATAAATCCCGTACATTATCGTACGCTTGTAGCTGTCCGTCAAGATACGGGAAATAACTAAATCCAGTAAATGACTATTAGCCCATGGCTGTCCGTCAAAGTACGGGGAATAAATAAATCCTGTGTATTACCGCATGCCCGTGTTTGTCCGTCAAGATACGAGGGAATAATAAATCCCGTTAATTACTGTTAGCTCGTGGCTGTTTGTTAAAGTACGTGGAATAAATAAATTCCGTAAATTACCGTATGTTCGTGGCTGTCTGTCAAAAAACGAAAAATAGATTAATCCCGTTAATTACCGTGTGCTCGTAGCTGTAAGTCAAGGTACAAGACATAAATTAATACCGTAATTTACCGTATGCTCGTAGCTGTCCGTCAAGAAAAGGGGGATAAATGAATCCCGTAAATTACCGTATGCCTGCGAATATACGTCAACACGCGGGGGATAAATAAATCCCGTAAATTACTGTTAGTCTGTAACTGTCCGTCGATGTACGGAGAATAAATCAATTTTATATATAACCGTATGCTCGTGGCTGTTCGGCAAGGTACGGAAAATTGAATGAGTCCCATATATTGCCGCATGCCCGTGGCTGTCCGTCAAGGTACGAAGGCTAAAAATATTCTGTAAATTACTGTTAGTCTTTAACTGTCCGTCGAAGAACGGAGAATAAATCAATCCCATAAATTATCGTATGCTCGTGGCTGTCCATTAAGGTACGGAAAATAAATAAATTCCGTAATTTACTGTTAGCCCGTGGCTGTCCGTCAAACTACGGGAAATAAAATAATCCCGTAGATTACCGTGTGCTCGTAGCTCTCCGTCAAGGTACGGGGAATAAATCAATCTTGTTAATTACCGTATGCTCGTGGCTGTCCGTCAAGGTAAGAGAAATGAATAAATCCCGTAATATACCGTATGCTCATAGCTGTCCATTAAAGTACGGAAAATAACTATATCCCGTCAATTACTGTTAGCCCATGGCTTTCTGTTAAAGTACGGGAAATAAATGAATTCCGTAAATTACCGTATGACAAAGCCTGTGCGACAAGGTACGGGGGATAAACAACTATCATAAATTACCGTATGCCCGCAGCTAACCCTCAAGGTACTAGGAAATAAATAAATCCCGTAAATTACTGTTAGCCTGTGGCTGTCCGCCGAAGTACGGAGAACAAATAAATCCCGTAAATTACCGTATGCTTGTAGCTTTTCGTCAAGATACTGGGGTTAATTGAATCCCGTAAATTACCGTATGCTCGTAGCTGTCCGTCAAGGCACGGAAAATAAATTAATCCCGTGAATTACCGTATGTCCGTGGCTGTCCTTCAAAGTACGGGGAAAAAATTAATTCCGTTAATTACCGTATGCTCGTAGCTGTCCATCACGGTACTAGAGATAAATAAATCCCGTAAATTACCGAACGCTCGTAGCTGTCCAGCAAGGTACGGAGAATAAATTCATCCCGTGAATTATCGTTTGCCAGTGGCTGTCTGTCAAAGTACGGGAAATAAATCAATCCCGTTAATTACCGTATGCTCGTTGCTGTCCGTTAAGGTTCGGGAGATAAATAAATTCCATAATTTACAGTTAGCCCGTGGCTTTCCGTCAAAATAAGGAAAACAAATAAATCACGTAAATTATCGTGTGCTCCTAGCTATCCGCCAAGGTACGAAAAATAAATAAATCCTGTAAATTACCGTATGCCCGTAGCTATACGTCAAGGTACGGAGGATAAAGAAATCCCGTAAAATACTCTTAGCCTGTGGCTGTCCATAAAAGTATGGGGAATAAAAAAATCTTCTCAAATACCGTATGCNGCCAAAGTACGGGAAATAAATAAATCCCGTAAATTACCGTATGACAAAGACTGTCCGTCAAGGTACGGGGGATAAACAAATATCATAAATTACCGTATGCTCGTAGCTATTCGTCAAGGAACAGGGGATAAAAAAATCCCGTCAATTAATGTTCGCCCGTGGCTGTCCGTCAAAGTACGGAGAACAAATAAATCCCGTAAATTACCGTATGCTTGTAGCTTTTCGTCAAGATACTGGGGTTAATTGAATCCCGTAAATTACCGTATGCTCGTAGCTGTCCATCAAGGCACGGAAAATAAATTAATCCCGTGAATTACTGTATGTCCGTGGCTGTCCTTCAAAGTACGGGGAATAAATTAATTCCGTTAATTACCGTATGCTCGTAGCTGTCCGTCACGGTACTAGAGATAAATAAATCCCGTAAATTACCGAACGCTCGTAGCTGTCCGTCAAGGTACGGGGAATAAATAAAACCCATAAATTACCGTATGCTCGTTGCTGTCCGTTAAGGTTCGGGAGATAAATAAATTCCACAATTTACAGTTAGCCCGTGGCTTTCCGTCATAGTACAGAAAATAAATAAATCATGTAAATTACCGTATGCTCGTAGCTGTCCTTCAAGGAGAGGGGGATATATAAATCCCGTAAATGACCGTATGCCCGCGGCTATACGTCAACGTGCGGTAAATAAATAAATCCTGTAAATAACTGTTAGCCTGTAACTGTCCGTCAAAGTACGGAGAATAAGTTAATTTCATTTATTACTGTATGCTCGTGGGTGTTCGTGAAGGTACGGAAAATTAAACAAGTCCCATATATTACCGTATGCCCGTGGCTGCCCGTCAAGGAACGGTGGATGAAAAAATTCCGTAAATTACTGTTAGTCTGTAACTGTCTGTCGAAGTACGGAGAATAAATCAATCTCATAAATTACCGTATGCTCGTGGCTGTCCATCAAGGTACGGAAAATAAATAAATCCCGTAAATAACTGTTAGCCCGTGGCTGTCCGCCAAAGTTCGGGAAATAAATAAATTCCGTAAATTACCGTATGACAAAGACTGTCCGTCAAGGTACGGGGGATAAAAAAATATCATTAATTACCGTATGCTCGTAGCTATTCGTTGAGGAACAGGGGATAAATGAATTCCGTCAATTTATGTTCGCTTGTGGCTGTCCGTCAAAGTACGGAGAATAAATAAATCCCGTAAATTACCGTATGATCGTAGCTGTCCGTCAATATACTGGGGATAATTGGAAATCGTAAATAATTGTATGTCCGTGGCTGTCCATCAAAGACCGGGGAATAAATTGATTCCGTATATTACCGTATGCTCGTAGCTGTCTGTCAAGGTTGGGGGGATAAAAAAATCCCATAAATTACCTTATGCTCGTAGCTGTCCGTTAAGGTACTGAGAATAAATAAATCTTGTATATTACAGTTAGCCCGTAGCTGTCCGTTAAAGTGCGGAAAATAAATTAATCCCGTTAAATACCGTATGCTCGCAGCTCTCTGTGAAGGGACGGGGAATGGATAAATCTCGTACTTTACCGTACGCTCGTAGCTGTCCGTCGTCAAGATACGGTGAATAACTGAATCCAGTAAATAACTGCTAGCTCGTGGCCGTCTATCAAAGTACGAGAAATGTATAATTTTTGTAAATTACCGTATGCTCGTAGCTGTCCGTTAAGGTACTGAGAATAAATAAATCTTGTATATTACAGTTAGCCCGTAGCTGTCCGTTAAAGTACGGGAAATAAATTAATCCCGTTAAATACCGTATGCTCGCAGCTCTCTGTGAAGGGACGGGGAATGGATAAATCTCGTACTTTACCGTACGCTCGTAGCTGTCCGTCGTCAAGATACGGTGAATAACTGAATCCAGTAAATAACTGCTAGCTCGTGGCCGTCTATCAAAGTACGAGAAATGTATAATTTTTGTAAATTACCGTATGCTCGTAGCTGTCCGTTAAGGTACTGAGAATAAATAAATTTTGTATATTACAGTTAGCCCGTAGCTGTCCGTTAAAGTACGGGAAATAAATTAATCCCGTTACATACCGTATGCTCGCAGCTTTCTGTGAAGGGACGGGGAATGGATAAATCCCGTAAATTACCGTACGCTCGTAGCTGTCCCATCAAGATACGGGAAATAACTAAATCCAGTAAATTACTGTCAGTTGTGGCTGTCCGACTAAGTACGGGGAATAAATTAATCCCGTAAATTACCGTATGCCCGTAGCTGTCCTTCGAGGTACGGGGAAAAGAAAAATCCCATAAATTACCGTATGCTCGTGGCTGTCCGTCAAGGTAAGGGGACTGAATGGATCCCGTAAATTACCGTATGCTCATAGCTGTCCATCAAAGTACGCGTAATAACTATATTTCGTCAATTACTGTTAGCCCATGGCTGTCCGTCAAAGTACGGGAAGTAAATAAATTCCGTAAATTATTGTATGCCCGTAGCTTTTCGTCAAGGAACCGGGGGATAAATAAATCCCGTAAATAACTGTTAGCCCGTGGCTGTCCGCCAAAGTACGGAAAATAAATAAATCCCGTAAATTACCGTATGACAAAGACTGTCCGTCAAGGTATGGGGAATAAAAACATATCATAAATTAATGAATGCTCGTAGCTATTCGTCGAGGAACAGAGGATAAATAAATCCCGTCGATTTATGTTCGCCCGTGGCTGTCCGTCAAAGTACGGAGAATAAATAGATCCCGTAAATTACCGTATGCTCGAAGCTGTCCGTCAAGATACTGGGGATAATTGAAAATCGTAAATTAATGTATGTCCGTGGCTGTCCATCAAAGTACGGGGAATAATTTAATTCCGTATATTACCGTATGCTCGTAGCTGTCCGTCGAGGTACGGAGGATAAATAAATCCTGTAAATTACCGTAAGCTCGTAGCCGTTTGTTAAGGTACTGGGAATATATAAATCCCGTATATTACTGTTAGCCCGTGCCTGTCCGTCGAAGTACGGGGTATAAATAAATACCGTACATTACTGTACGCTCGTAGCTGTCCGTCAAGATACGGGAAATAACTAAATCCAGTAAATTAC
>NW_019380210.1:432501-450281 GCF_000648655.2 Copidosoma floridanum | reverse complement strand
GCCAAAGTACGGGAAATAAATAAATCCCGTAAATTACCGTATGACAAAGACTGTCCGTCAAGGTACGGGGGATAAACAAATATCATAAATTACCGTATGCTCGTAGCTATTCGTCAAGGAACAGGGGATAAAAAAATCCCGTCAATTAATGTTCGCCCGTGGCTGTCCGTCAAAGTACGGAGAACAAATAAATCCCGTAAATTACCGTATGCTTGTAGCTTTTCGTCAAGATACTGGGGTTAATTGAATCCCGTAAATTACCGTATGCTCGTAGCTGTCCATCAAGGCACGGAAAATAAATTAATCCCGTGAATTACCGTATGTCCGTGGCTGTCCTTCAAAGTACGGGGAATAAATTAATTCCGTTAATTACCGTATGCTCGTAGCTGTCCGTCACGGTACTAGAGATAAATAAATCCCGTAAATTACCGAACGCTCGTAGCTGTCCGTCAAGGTACGGGGAATAAATAAAACCCATAAATTACCGTATGCTCGTTGCTGTCCGTTAAGGTTCGGGAGATAAATAAATTCCACAATTTACAGTTAGCCCGTGGCTTTCCGTCATAGTACAGAAAATAAATAAATCATGTAAATTACCGTATGCTCGTAGCTGTCCTTCAAGGAAAGGGGGATATATAAATCCCGTAAATGACCGTATGCCCGCGGCTATACGTCAACGTGCGGTAAATAAATAAATCCTGTAAATAACTGTTAGCCTGTAACTGTCCGTCAAAGTACGGAGAATAAGTTAATTTCATTTATTACTGTATGCTCGTGGGTGTTCGTGAAGGTACGGAAAATTGAACAAGTCCCATATATTACCGTATGCCCGTGGCTGCCCGTCAAGGAACGGTGGATGAAAAAATTCCGTAAATTACTGTTAGTCTGTAACTGTCTGTCGAAGTACGGAGAATAAATCAATCTCATAAATTACCGTATGCTCGTGGCTGTCCATCAAGGTACGGAAAATAAATAAATCCCGTAAATAACTGTTAGCCCGTGGCTGTCCGCCAAAGTTCGGGAAATAAATAAATTCCGTAAATTACCGTATGACAAAGACTGTCCGTCAAGGTACGGGGGATAAAAAAATATCATTAATTACCGTATGCTCGTAGCTATTCGTTGAGGAACAGGGGATAAATGAATTCCGTCAATTTATGTTCGCTTGTGGCTGTCCGTCAAAGTACGGAGAATAAATAAATCCCGTAAATTACCGTATGATCGTAGCTGTCCGTCAATATACTGGGGATAATTGGAAATCGTAAATAATTGTATGTCCGTGGCTGTCCATCAAAGACCGGGGAATAAATTGATTCCGTATATTACCGTATGCTCGTAGCTGTCTGTCAAGGTTGGGGGGATAAAAAAATCCCATAAATTACCTTATGCTCGTAGCTGTCCGTTAAGGTACTGAGAATAAATAAATCTTGTATATTACAGTTAGCCCGTAGCTGTCCGTTAAAGTACGGGAAATAAATTAATCCCGTTACATACCGTATGCTCGCAGCTTTCTGTGAAGGGACGGGGAATGGATAAATCCCGTAAATTACCGTACGCTCGTAGCTGTCCCATCAAGATACGGGAAATAACTAAATCCAGTAAATTACTGTCAGTTGTGGCTGTCCGACTAAGTACGGGGAATAAATTAATCCCGTAAATTACCGTATGCCCGTAGCTGTCCTTCGAGGTACGGGGAAAAGAAAAATCCCATAAATTACCGTATGCTCGTGGCTGTCCGTCAAGGTAAGGGGACTGAATGGATCCCGTAGATTACCGTATGCTCATAGCTGTCCATCAAAGTACGCGTAATAACTATATTTCGTCAATTACTGTTAGCCCATGGCTGTCCGTCAAAGTACGGGAAGTAAATAAATTCCGTAAATTATTGTATGCCCGTAGCTTTTCGTCAAGGAACCGGGGGATAAATAAATCCCGTAAATAACTGTTAGCCCGTGGCTGTCCGCCAAAGTACGGAAAATAAATAAATCCCGTAAATTACCGTATGACAAAGACTGTCCGTCAAGGTATGGGGAATAAAAACATATCATAAATTAATGAATGCTCGTAGCTATTCGTCGAGGAACAGAGGATAAATAAATCCCGTCGATTTATGTTCGCCCGTGGCTGTCCGTCAAAGTACGGAGAATAAATAGATCCCGTAAATTACCGTATGCTCGAAGCTGTCCGTCAAGATACTGGGGATAATTGAAAATCGTAAATTAATGTATGTCCGTGGCTGTCCATCAAAGTACGGGGAATAATTTAATTCCGTATATTACCGTATGCTCGTAGCTGTCCGTCGAGGTACGGAGGATAAATAAATCCTGTAAATTACCGTAAGCTCGTAGCCGTTTGTTAAGGTACTAGAAATATATAAATCCCGTATATTACTGTTACCCCGATGCTGTCCTTTGGAGTACGGGGAATAAATAAATACCGTACATTACGGTACGCTCGTAGCTGTCCGTCAAGATACGGGAAATAACTAAATCCAGTAAATTACTGCTAGGCCGTCGCTCTCCGTCAAATTACGGGGAATAAAAAAATTCCTCGAATTACGGTATGCCCGTAGCTGTCTGTCAAAGTACGGATAATAAATCAATCCCATAAATTACCGTCTGCTCGTGGCTGTCCATTTAGGTTTGGGAAATAAATAAATTCCGTATGTTACTGTTAGCCTGTGGCTGTCCGTCAAAGTACGGGAGATGTATTAATCCCGTTAATTACCGTATGCTCGTAGTTTTCCGTCAAAGTACAGGGGATAAATAAATCCCGTACATTATCGTACGCTTGTAGCTGTCCGTCAAGATACGGGAAATAACTAAATCCAGTAAATTACTATTAGCCCATGGCTGTCCGTCAAAGTACGGGGAATAAATAAATCCTGTGTATTACCGCATGCCCGTGTTTGTCCGTCAAGATACGAGGGAATAATAAATCCCGTTAATTACTGTTAGCTCGTGGCTGTTTGTTAAAGTACGTGGAATAAATAAATTCCGTAAATTA
This sequence comes from Copidosoma floridanum, assembly GCF_000648655.2. The sequence goes on along the minus strand of NW_019380210.1, from coordinate 447,275 downwards.
CCGTATGTTCGTGGCTGTCTGTCAAAAAACGAAAAATAGATTAATCCCGTTAATTACCGTGTGCTCGTAGCTGTAAGTCAAGGTACAAGACATAAATTAATACCGTAATTTACCGTATGCTCGTAGCTGTCCGTCAAGAAAAGGGGGATAAATGAATCCCGTAAATTACCGTATGCCTGCGAATATACGTCAACACGCGGGGGATAAATAAATCCCGTAAATTACTGTTAGTCTGTAACTGTCCGTCGATGTACGGAGAATAAATCAATTTTATATATAACCGTATGCTCGTGGCTGTTCGGCAAGGTACGGAAAATTGAATGAGTCCCATATATTGCCGCATGCCCGTGGCTGTCCGTCAAGGTACGAAGGCTAAAAATATTCTGTAAATTACTGTTAGTCTTTAACTGTCCGTCGAAGAACGGAGAATAAATCAATCCCATAAATTATCGTATGCTCGTGGCTGTCCATTAAGGTACGGAAAATAAATAAATTCCGTAATTTACTGTTAGCCCGTGGCTGTCCGTCAAACTACGGGAAATAAAATAATCCCGTAGATTACCGTGTGCTCGTAGCTGTCCGTCAAGGTACGGGGAATAAATCAATTCTATAAATTACCGTATGCTCGTGGCTGTCAGTTAAGGCACGGGGGATGAATAAATTCCGTAATTTACTGTTTGCCCGTTAATTACCGTATGCTCGTGGCTGTCCGTCAAGGTAAGAGACATAAATGAATCCCGTAAATTACCGTATGCTCATAACTGTCCGTTAAAGTACGGGAAATAACTATATCCCGTCAATTATTGCTAGCCCATGGCTGTCCGTCAAAGTACGGGAAATAAATAAATCCCGTAAATTACCGTATGACAAAGACTGTCCTTCAAGGTACGGGAGATAAACAAATATCATAAATTACCGTATGCCCGTAACTAACCGTCAAGGTACCAGGGGATAAATAAATATCGTAAATTACTGTTAGCCCGTGGCTGTCGGCCAAAGTACGGGAAATAAATAAATCCCGTAAATTACCGTATGACAAAGACTGTCCGTCAAGGTACGGGGGATAAACAAATATCATAAATTACCGTATGCTCGTAGCTATTCGTCAAGGAACAGGGGATAAAAAAATCCCGTCAATTAATGTTCGCCCGTGGCTGTCCGTCAAAGTACGGAGAACAAATAAATCCCGTAAATTACCGTATGCTTGTAGCTTTTCGTCAAGATACTGGGGTTAATTGAATCCCGTAAATTACCGTATGCTCGTAGCTGTCCGTCAAGGCACGGAAAATAAATTAATCCCGTGAATTACCGTATGTCCGTGGCTGTCCTTCAAAGTACGGGGAAAAAATTAATTCCGTTAATTACCGTATGCTCGTAGCTGTCCATCACGGTACTAGAGATAAATAAATCCCGTAAATTACCGAACGCTCGTAGCTGTCCAGCAAGGTACGGAGAATAAATTCATCCCGTGAATTATCGTTTGCCAGTGGCTGTCTGTCAAAGTACGGGAAATAAATCAATCCCGTTAATTACCGTATGCTCGTTGCTGTCCGTTAAGGTTCGGGAGATAAATAAATTCCATAATTTACAGTTAGCCCGTGGCTTTCCGTCAAAATAAGGAAAACAAATAAATCACGTAAATTATCGTGTGCTCCTAGCTATCCGCCAAGGTACGAAAAATAAATAAATCCTGTAAATTACCGTATGCCCGTAGCTATACGTCAAGGTACGGAGGATAAAGAAATCCCGTAAAATACTCTTAGCCTGTGGCTGTCCATAAAAGTATGGGGAATAAAAAAATCTTCTCAAATACCGTATGCTCGTTGCTGTCTGTTAAGGTACGGGGGATAAATAAATTCCATAATTTACAGTAAGCCCGTGGCTTTCCGTCAAAGTATGGAAAACAAATAAATCACGTAAATTATCGTGTGCTCGTAGCTATCCGCCAAGGTACGGAAAATAAATTAATCCCGTAAATTACCGTATATTCGTGGCAGTCTCTCAATGTACGGGAGATAAATTAATCTCATTAATTACCGTATGCTCGTAGCTGTCCGTCAAGGTACAAGAAATCAATTAATCCCGTAAATTACCGTATGCTCGTAGCTGTCCGTCAAGGTACGAAAGATAAATAAATCCCGTAAATTACCGTATGCTCGTAGCTGTCCGTCAAGGTACGGGGAATAAATCAATCCCATAAATTACCGTATGCGCGTGGCTGTCCGTTAAGGTACGAGGGATAAATAAATTTCGTAATTTACTGTTTGCCCGTTGCTGTCCGTCATAGTACAGAAAATAAATAAATCATGTAAATTACCGTATGCTCGTAGCTGTCCTTCAAGGAAAGGGGGATATATAAATCCCGTAAATGACCGTATGCCCGCGGCTATACGTCAACGTGCGGTAAATAAATAAATCCTGTAAATAACTGTTAGCCTGTAACTGTCCGTCAAAGTACGGGAGATGAATTAATCCCGTTAATTACTGTATGCTCGTAGTTTTCCGTCAAGGTACAGGGGATAAATAAATTCCGTACATTGTCGTACGCTTGTAGCTGTCCGTCAAGATACGGGGAATAAATTAATCCCGTAAATTACCGTATGTCCGTAGCTGTCTTTCAAAGAACGGGAAATAAATACACCCTTTAATTACCGTATGCTCGTTGCTATCTGTCAAGGCTTGGGGACTGCAAAAATCCAATAAATTACCTTATGCTCGTAGGTGTCTGTTAAGGTACTGGCAATAACTGAATCCCGTAAATTACTGTTAGCCCGTGGCTGTCCGTCAAGATACAGGTAATAAATTCATCCCGTAAATTATCGTTCGCCCGTAGCTGTCTGTGAAAGTACGGGGAATAAAAAAATACCTTAACTTACCGTATGCTTGTAGCTGTCCGTCCAGGTACGGGGAATAAATTAATCCCGTAAATTACTGTTAGTCCGTGGCTGTCCGTCGAAGTTCGGGGAATAAATAAATCCCGTATATAACCGCATGCCCGTGGCTGTACGTCAAGATACGGGAAATTAATTAATCCCGTAAATTACTGTTAGCCCGTGGCTGTCTGTCAAAGTACGTGGAATAAACAAATCCTGTAATTTACCGTATGCCAGTGGCTGTCTTTAAGTGAAGGGGAATAAAAAAATACCTAACCTCCCGTATGCTTGTAGCTGTCCGTTAAGGTACGGGAAATAAATTAATCCCGTAAATTACCGTATGTCCGTAGCTGTCTGTCAAAGAACGGGAAATAAATTAATCCCTTTGATTACCGTATGTTCGTTGCTGTCTGTCAAGGTTTGGGGACTGCAAAAATCCCATAAATTATTTTATGCTCGTAGCTGTCTGTTAAGGTACTGGCAATAACTAAATCCCGTAAATTACTGTTAGCCCGTGGGTGTCCGTGAATTTACGGGTAATAAATTCATCCCGTAAATTATCATTTGCCCGTGGCTGTCTGTCAAAGTACGGGAAATAAGTTAATCCCGTTAATTAGCGTATGCCCGTGGCTATACGTCAAGGTATGGGGGATGAATGAATCCCGTAAATTACTGTTAGCCCGTGGCTGTCTGTCAAAGTACGGGATATAAATTGATCCCCTTAATTACCGTTTGCTCGCAGCTGTCCGTAAAGGTACGGGAAATAAATCAATCCCTTAAATTACCGTCTGACCGTGGCTGTTAATTTAGGTACGGGAAATAAATAAATTCCGTAATTTACTGTTAGCTCGTGGCTGTCTGTCAAAGTACGGAAAATAAATTAATCCCGTAAATTACCGTGTGCTCGTAGCAGTCTCTAATGGTACAAGGAATTAACAAATTCCGTGAATTACCTTATGCTCGTTGCTATAAGTCAAGGTACGAAGAATGAATAAATCCTGTAAATTACTGTAAGCCCGTGGCTGTCCGTCAAAGTACGGGAGATAAATTAATCCCGTTAATTACCGTATGCTCGTAGCTGTCCGTAAAGTTACAGGGAATAAATCAATTCCATAACTTACCGTCTGCTCGTAACTGTCCATTTAGGTACGGGAAATAAATAAATTCCGTAATTTACTGTTAGCCCGTGGCTGTCTATCACAATACGGAAAATAAAAAAATACCGTAAATGACCGTGTGCTCGTAGCTAACCGTAATGGTACGAGGAATGAACAAATTCCGTGAATTACTGTATGCCCGTAGCTATACGTCAAGGTACGGGGGATGAATAAATCCCGTAAATTACTGTTAGCCCGTGGCTGTCTGTCAAAGTACGGGAGATGAATTAATTCCGTAAATTACCGTATGCTCGTAGCTGTCCGTAGAGGTACGGGGAATAAATCAATCCCATAAATTACCGTCTGCTCGTTGCTCTCCATTTAGGGACGGAAAAAAAATAAATTCCGTAATTTACTGTTAGCCCTTGGCTGTCTGTCAAAGTACGGGNGGACTAAAAAAATCCTATAAATTACCTTATGCTCGTAGGTGTCTGTTAAGGTACTGGCAATAACTGAATCCGATAAATTACTGTTAGCCCGTGGCTGTCCGTCAAGATACGGGTAATTAATTAATCCCGTAAATCATCGTTTGCTCGTAGCTGTCTGTAAATGTACGGGGAATAAAATAATACCTTAACTTACCGTATGCTTGCAGCTGTCCGTCAAGTAACAGGCAATAACTAAGTCCCGTAAATTACTGGTAGCCCGTGGCTGTCCGTCGAAGTTCAGGGAATCAATAAATCCCGTATATAACCGCATGCCCGTGGCTGTCCGTCAAGATACGGGAAATAGATTAATCACGTAAATTACTATAAGCCCGTGGCTGTCCGTCAAAGTACGGGAGATAAATTAATCCCGTTAATTACCGTATGCTCGTAGCTGTCCGTAAAGTTACAGGGAATAAATCAATTCCATAACTTACCGTCTGCTCGTGGCTGTCCATTTAGGAAGGGGAAATAAATAAATTCCGTAATTAACTGTTAGCCCGTGGCTGTCTATCACAATACGGAAAATAAATAAATCCCGTAAATGACCGTGTTCTCGTAGCTGAATGTAAAGGTACGAGGAATGAACAAATTTCGTGAATTACAGTATGCCCGTGGCTATACGTCAAGGTACGGGAGATGAATAAATCTCGTGAATTACTGTTAAGCGTGGCTGTCCGTCAAAGTACGGAAGATAAATTGATCCCGTTAATTACCGTATGCTCGTAGCTGCCCGTAAAGTTACAGGGAATAAATCAATTCCATAACTCACCGTCTGCTCGTGGCTGTCCATTTAGGTACGGCGAATAAATAAATTCCGTAATTTACTTAAGCCCGTGGCTGTCTGTCAAAGTACGGGCGATACATTAATCCCGTTAATTACCGTATGCTCGCAGCTCTCTGTCAAGGGACGGGGAATAATTAAATCTCGTACTTTACCCTACGCTTGTAGCTGTCCGTCGTCAAGATACGGTAAATAACTGAATCCAGTAAATTACTGCTAGCTCGTGGCCGTCCATTAAAGTACGGGAAATGTATGATTTCTGTAAATTACCATATGCTCGAAGCTGTCCGTTAAGAAACCGAAAATAAATAGATTCTTTAAATTACTGTTAGCCCGTATCTGTCCGTCAAAGTACGGGAGATATATTAATCCCGTTAATTACCGTATGCTCGTAGTTTTCCGTCAAGGTACAGGATATAAATGAATTCTGTCCATTACCGTACGCTTGTAGCTGTCCGTCAAGATACGGAAAATAACTAAATCCCGTAAATTACTGTTAGCCCGTGGCTGTCCGTCGAAGTTCGGGGAATAAATAAATCCCGTATATAACCGCATGCCCGTGGCTGTCCGTCAAGATACGGGTAATAAATTTATCCCGTAAATTATCGTTTGCCCGTAGCTGTCTGTGAAAGTACGGGGAATAAAAAAATACCTTAACTTACCGTATGCTTGTAGCTGTCCGTCCAGGTACGGGGAATAAATAAATCCCGTAAATTACTGTTAGCCCGTGGCTGTCCGTCGAAGTTCGGGGAATAAATAAATCCCGTATATAACCGCATGCCCGTGGCTGTCCGTCAAGATACGGGTAATAAATTTATCCCGTAAATTATCGTTTGCCCGTAGCTGTCTGTGAAAGTACGGGGAATAAAAAAATACCTTAACTTACCGTATGCTTGTAGCTGGCTGTCAAGGTTTCGGGGATGGAAAAATCCCATAAATTACCTTATGCTCGTTGTTATCCGTTAAGGTACTGGGAATAAATAAATTTCGTATACTACCGTTAGCCCGTGGTTGTCCGTCGAAGTCCGGGAAATAAATTAATCCTGTTAATTACCGTATGCCAGTGGCTGTCTTTAAAAGTACGGGGAATAAAAAAATATCTAACCTCCCGTATGCTTGTAGCTTTCCGTCAAGGTACGGGGAATAAATTAATCGCGTAAATTATCGTATGTCCGTAGCTGTTTGTCAAAGAACGGGAAATAAATTAATCCCTTTAATTACCGTATGCTCGTAGCTGTACGTCAAAGTACGGAAGATAAATAAATCCCGTAAATTACTGTCAGCCCGTGGCTGTCCATCGAAGTTCGGGGAATAAATAAATCCCGTATATAACCGCATGCCCTTGGCTGTCCGTCAAGATACGGAAAATTAATTAATCCCGTAAATTACTGTTAGCCCATGGCTGTCTGTCAAAGTACAAGGAATAAACAAATTCTGAATTTACCGTATGCCAGTGGCTGTCTTCAAAAGTACGGGGAATAAAAAAATATCTAACCTCCCGTATGCTTGTAGCTGTCCGTTAAGGTACGGGGAATAAATTAATCGCGTAAATTATCGTATGTCCGTAGCTGTTTGTCAAAGAACGGGAAATAAACTAATCCCTTTAATTACCGTATGCTCGTTGCTGTCTGTCAAGGTTGAGGGACTGAAAAGATCCCATAAATTACCTTATGCTTGTAGCTGTCTGTTAAGGTACTGGCAATAACTAAATCCCGTAAATAACTGTTAGCATGTGGGTGTCCGTCAAGGTACGGGTAATAAATTCATCCCGTAAATTATCGTTTGCTCGTGGCTGTCTGTCAAAGTACGGGAAATAAATTAATCCCGTTAATTACCGTATGCTCGTAGCTGTTCGTTAAGGTACTGGGAATGAATAAATCCCGTATATTACTGTTAGCCCGTGGCCGTCTGTCGAAGTACGGATGATAAATAAATTCCGTATATTACCGCATGCTTGTGGCTATATGTGAAGGAACGAGGAATGAATAAATCCCGTCAATTAATGTTAGCCCGTGGCTTGCCGTCAAAGTACGGAAAATAAAAAAATTCCATAAATAACCGTATGCTCGTCGCTGTCCGTCAAGGGACGGGAGATTTAAAATCTCGTAAATAACTGTTAGCTTGTGGCTGTTAGTCAAAGTACAGGAGAGAAAATTAATCCCGTTAATTACCGTATGCTCGTAGCTCTTCGTCAAGGTACAGGGGATAAACAAATCCCGTACATTACCGTACGCTTGTAAATGTCTGTCAAGATACGGAAAATAACTAAATCCAGTAAATTACTATCAGCCCGTGGCTGTCCATCAAAGTACGGGGAATAAATAAATCTCGTGTATTACCGCATGTCCTTGGCTGTCTGTCAAGATACGGTAAATTAATAAATTTCGTCAATTACTGTTAGCCCGTGGCTGTCTGTCAAAGTACGTGGATTAAATGAATCCCGTAGATTACCGTATGACTGTTGCTGTCGGTCAAACTACGGAGAATAGAAAAATACCATGAATTACCGTATGCCCGTGGCTGTCTGTCAAGGTACGGTGGATGAGAAAATCTCGTAAATTACTGTTAGCCCGTGACTGTCCCTCAAAGTACGGGGAATAAATCAATCCCGTAAATTACCGTAGGCCCGTGGCTGTCTGTCAAGTTACAGGGAATAAATCAATCCTATAAATAACCCTATGCTCGTGGCTCTCCATTAAGGTACGGGAAATAAATAAATTCCGTAATTTACTGTTAGCTCTTGGGTGTCTGTCAAAGTACGGGAAATAAATGAATCCCGCAATTTACCGTGTGCTCGTAGCTGTCCGTAAAGGTACGAGGAATAAACAAATTCCGTGAATTACCGTATGCCCGGGGCTAACGTCAAAGTACGGGAGATAAATTAATCCCGTTAACTACCGTATGCTTGTAGCTCTCTGTGAAGGGCCGGGGATAAATAAATCTCGTACATTACCGTACGCTTGTAGCTGTCCGTCGTCAAGATACGGTAAATAACTGAATTCAGTAAATTACTGCTAGCTCGTGGCTGTCCGTCAGAGTTCGGAAAATGAATAATTTTCGTAAATGACCGTATGCTCGAAGCTGTCCGTCAAGGAACCAAAAATAAATAAATTTTGTAAATTACTGTTAGCCCGTGGCTGTCCGTCGAAGTACGGGAAATAAATAAAACTCGTTAATAACCGTGTGCTCGTAACTGTCCGTAAAATTACGGGGAATAAACAAATTCCGTGAATTACCGTATGCCCGTGGCTATACGTCAAGGTACGGGGGATAATTAAGTCCCGTAAATTACTGTAAGCCCGTGGCTGTCCGTCAAAGTACGGGAGATAAATTAATCCCGTTAATTACCGCATGCTCGTAGCTGTCCGTAAAGGTACGGGGAATAAATCAATTCCATAAATTACCGTCTGCTCGTGGCTGTCCAGTTAGGTACGGATAATATATAAATTAAGTAATTTACTGTTAGCCCGTGGCTGTCTGTCAAAGTACGGTAAATGAATAATTCTCGTAAATTACCTTATGCTCGAAGCTGTCTGACAAGAAACTGAGAATAAATCAATTCTGTAAATCACTGTTAGCCCGTGGCTGTACGTCAAAGTACGGAAAATAAATTAATCCCATTAATTACTGTATGCTCGCAGCTGTCTGTCAAGTTACAAGGAATAAATCAATCCCATAAATTACCGTCTGCTCGTAGCTCTCTATTAAGGTACGGGAAATAAATAAATTCCGTAATTTACTGTTAGCCCTTGGCTGTCCGTCAAAGTACGGAGATAAATTAATCCCGTTAATTACCGTATGCTCGTAGCTGTCCGTTAAATTACGGGGAATAAACAAATTCTTCGAATAACCGTATGCCCGTGGCTATACGTCAAGGTATGGGGGATAATTAAATCCCGTAAATAACTGTTAGCCCGTGGCTGTCCGACAAAGTACGGAAGATAAATTATTCCCGTTAATTACCGTATGCTCGTAGCTGTCCGTTAAGGTATGGGGAATAAATCAATTCCATAAATTATCGTCTGCTCGTAGCTGTCCATTTAGGTACGGGGGATAAATGAATTCCGTTATTTACTGTTTGCCCGTGGCTCTCTGTCGAAGGACGGGAAATAAATAAATCCCGTAAATTACCGTGTGCTCGTAGCTGACCGTAAAGGAACGAGAAATAAACAAATTTCGTGAATTACCGAATGCCCGTGGCTAAACGTCAAGGTACGGGGAATAAATAAATTCGTAAATTACTGTTAGCCCGTGGCTGCTCGTCAAAGTACGGGAGATAAATAAATCCCTTAATAACCGCATGCCCGTGGCTGTCCGTCAAGATACGGGAAATGAATAAATCCCGTAAATTACTGTAAGCCCGTGGCTGTCTGTCAAAGTATGTGGGATGAACAAATCCTGTAAATTACCGTATGCCCGTGGCTGTCTGTCAAAGAACGGGAAATAAATTTATCCATTAAATTACTGTATGCTCGTTGCCGTCTGTCAAGGTTTGGGGGATGAAAGAATCCCATAAATTACGTTATGCTCGAAGCTGTCCGTTAAGGTACTGGGAATAAATAAATCCCGTATATTACTGTTAGCCCGTGGCTGTCTGTCAAATTACGGGAAATCAATGAATCCCGTAAATTACCGTGTGCTCGTAGCTGTCCGTAATTGTACGAGGAATGAACAAATTCCGTGAATTACCGTATGCCCGTGGCTATACGTCAAAGTACGGAAGATAAACTAATCCCGTTAAAGACTGTATGCTCGTAGCTCTCTGTCAAGGGACGGGGGATAAATAAATCTCGTACATTACTGTACGCTCGTAGCTGTCCGTCGTTAAGATACGGTAAATAACTGAATAAAGTAAATTACTGCTAGCCCGTGACTGTCTGTCAAAAAACGGGAAATAAATTAATCCCTTAAATTGCTGTATGCTCGTTGCTGTCTGTCAAGGTTTGGGGGATGAAAAAATTCCATAAATTACCTTATACTCGTGGCTGTCCTTTTAGGTACGGAAAATAAATAAATTTCGTAATTTACTGTTATTCCGTTGCTGTCTTTCAAAGTACGGGAGATGAGTCATCTTGTTAATTACCGTATGCTCGTAGCTGTCCGTAAATGTACGGGGAATAAATCAATCCTAAAAATTACCGTCTGCTCGTGGCTGTCTATTGAGGTACGGGAAATAAATAAATCCTGTAAATTACTGTTGGCCTGTGGCTGTCAGTCAAAGTACGGGAGATACATTAATCCCGTTATTTACCGTATGTTCGTAGCTGTCCGTAAAGTTACGAGGAATAAATTAATCCCATAAATTACCGTCTGCTCGTAGCTGTTCATTTAGGCACGGGGGATAAATAAATTCTGTAAATTACTGTTAGCCCGTGGCTGTACGTCAAAGTACGGGGGATAAATAAATTTCGTAATTTACTGTTAGCCCGTGGCTGTCTGTCAAATTACGGGAAATCAATGAATCCCGTAAATTACCGTGTGCTCGTAGCTGTCCGTAATTGTACGAGGAATGAACAAATTCCGTGAATTACCGTATGCCCGTGGCTATACGTCAAAGTACGGAAGATAAACTAATCCCGTTAAAGACTGTATGCTCGTAGCTCTCTGTCAAGGGACGGGGGATAAATAAATCTCGTACATTACTGTACGCTCGTAGCTGTCCGTCGTTAAGATACGGTAAATAACTGAATAAAGTAAATTACTGCTAGCCCGTGACTGTCTGTCAAAAAACGGGAAATAAATTAATCCCTTAAATTGCTGTATGCTCGTTGCTGTCTGTCAAGGTTTGGGGGATGAAAAAATTCCATAAATTACCTTATACTCGTGGCTGTCCTTTTAGGTACGGAAAATAAATAAATTTCGTAATTTACTGTTATTCCGTTGCTGTCTTTCAAAGTACGGGAGATGAGTCATCTTGTTAATTACCGTATGCTCGTAGCTGTCCGTAAATGTACGGGGAATAAATCAATCCTAAAAATTACCGTCTGCTCGTGGCTGTCTATTGAGGTACGGGAAATAAATAAATCCTGTAAATTACTGTTGGCCTGTGGCTGTCAGTCAAAGTACGGGAGATACATTAATCCCGTTATTTACCGTATGTTCGTAGCTGTCCGTAAAGTTACGAGGAATAAATTAATCCCATAAATTACCGTCTGCTCGTAGCTGTTCATTTAGGCACGGGGGATAAATAAATTCCGTAATTTACTGTTAGCCCGTGGCTGTCTGTCAAAGTACGGAAATAAATAAATCCCGTAAATTACCGTGTGCTCGTAGCTAAACGTAAAGGAACGAGAAATGAACAAATTCTGTAAATTACCGTTTGCCCGTGGCTATACGTCAAGGTACGGGGGATGAATAAATTCCGTAAATTACTGTTAGCCCGTAAGCGTCCGTTAAAGTACCGGAGATAAATTAATCCCGTTAATCTGTATGCTTGTAGCTGTCCGTAAAGGTACGGGGAATAAATCAATCCCATAAATTACCGTCTGCTCGTGGCTGTCCATTTAGGTACGGAGAATAAATAAATTTAGTAATTTAATGTTAGCCCGTAGCTGTCTGTGAAAGTACGGGAGATGAGTCATCTTGTTAATCACCGTATGCTCGTAGCTGTCCGTAAATGTACGGGGAATAAATCATTCCTATAAATTACCGTCTGCTCGTGGCTGTCTATTTAAGTACGGGAAATAAATAAATTATGTAAATTATCGCTTGCCCGTGGCTGTCTGTCAAAGTACGGAGAATAAAGAAATCTCATGAATTACCGTATGCTCGTAGCTGTCCGTCAAAGTATGGGGAATAAATTAATCCCGTAAATTACCGTATGTTTGTGGATGTCTGTCAAAAAACGGGGAATAGATTGATTCCGTTAATTACCGTATGCTCGTAGCTGTCCGTCAAGATACGGGGGATTCAAAATCCAGTAAATTACTGTTAGTCCGAGGCTGTTCGTCAAAGAACAGGAAATTAATTTATCCCGTTAATTACTGTATGCTCGTAGCTCTCTGTCAAGCGACGGGGGATAAATAAATCTCGTACATTACCGTACGCTCGTAGCTGTCCGTCAAGATACGAGAAATAACTGAATCCAGTAAATTACTGCTAGCCCGTGGCTGTCCGTCAAGATACGGGAAATTAATAAATCCCGTAAATTACTGTTAGCCCGTGGCTGTCTGTTAAAGTACGTGGAATGAACGAATCCTGTAAATTACAGTATTCCCGTGGCTGTCTGTCAAAGAACGGGAAATAAATTAATCCCTTAAATTACTGTTTGCTTGTTGCCGTCTGTCAAGGTCTGGGGGATAAAAAAAACCCAAAAATTACCTTATGCTCGAAGCTGTCCGTTAAGGTACGGGAATTTAGTGAATCCCGTAAATTACTGATAGCCCGTAGCTCTCTGTCAAAGTAAGGGAAATTAAAAAATTTCGTAAATTACCGAATGCTCGTAGGTGTCTGTCAAGGTACGGGGCGTAAATAAATCCCATAAGTTACCGGATCCCCGTGGCTGTCTGTCAAGGTTCGGTGGATGAGAAAATCTCGTAAAATACTGTTAGTCCGTGACTGTCCGTCGAAGTACGGGGAATAAATCAATCCTGTAAATTACCGTATGCCCGTGACTGTCCGTCAAGGATCAAGAGATGAAAAAATCCCATAAATTACCGTATGCTCGTAGCTGTCTGTCAAGGTACTGAGAATAAATAAATACCGTATATTACCGTATGCTTGTGGCTATACGTGAAAGTACGGGGGATTAAAAATCCCGTAAATTACTATTAGCCCGTGGCTGTTCGTTAAAGTACGGAAAATAAATCAATCCCGTTAATTACCGTATGTTCGTAGCTCTCTGTTAAGATACAAGAAATAAATGAATCCCGTACATTACCGTACGCACGTAGCTGTTCGTCGAGGTACGGAGAATAACTAAATCCAGTAAATTACTACTAGCCTGTGGCTGTCCGTCAAAGTACGGAATATAAATGAATTTCGTTAATTACCGTGTGCTCGTAGCTGACCGTAAAGGAACGAGAAATAAACAAATTCCGTGAATTACCGTATGCCCGTGGCTAAACGTCAAGGTACGGGGGATAAATAAATTCGTTAATTACTGTAAGCACGTGGCTGCTCGTCAAAGTACGGGAGATAAATAAATCCCTTAATAACCGCATGCCCGTGGCTGTCCGTCAAGATACGGGAAATGAATAAATCCCGTAAATTACTGTTAGCCCGTGGCTGTCAGTCAAAGTACGTGGTATGAACAAATCCTGTTAATTACCGTATGCCCGTGGCTGTCTGTCAAAGAACGGGAAATAAATTAATCCATTAAATTACTGTTTGCTCGTTGCCGTCTGTAAAGGTTTGGGGAATGAAAGACTCCCATAAATTACCTTATGCTCGAAGCTGTCCGTTAAGGTACTGGGAATAGATAAATCCCGTATATTACTGTTAGCCCGTGGCTGTCTGTTAAATTACAGTGGATAAGAAAATCTCGTAAATTACTGTTAGTCCGTAACTGTCCGTCGAAGTACGGGGAATAAATCTATCCTGTAAATTACCGTATGCCCGTGGCTGTCCATTAAGGATCAAGGGATAAAAAAATCCCGTAAATCACCGTGTGCTCGTAGCTGTCCGTAAAGATACAGGGAATAAATAGATCCCATAAATTACCGTCTGCTCGTGGCTGTCTAGTTAGGTACGGGGTATGAATAAATTAAGTAATTTACTGTTGACCCGTGGCTGTCTGTCAAAGTACGGAAGATAAATTAATCCCGTTAATTACCTTATGCTCGTAGCTCTCTGTGAAGGGACATGGAATGAATAAATCTAGTACTTTACCGTACGATCATAGCTGTCCGTCGTCAAGATACAATAAATAACTGATTTTAGTAAATTACTGCTAGCTCGTTGCCGTCCATCAAAGTACGGGAAATGTAAAATTTCTGTAAATTACCGCATGCTCAAAGCTGTCCGTTAAATTACGGGGAATAAACAAATTCCGTGAATTACCGTATGCCCGTGGCTATACGTCAAGGTACGGGGGATAATTGAATCCCGTAAATAACTGTTAGCCCGTGGCTGTCCGTCAAAGTACGTGGAATGAACGAATCCTGTAATTTAACGTATGCCCGTGGGTGTCTGTGAAAGTACGAAGGATAAATTAATCCCTTAAATTACCGTAAGCTCATTGCCGTCTGTCAAGGTTTGAGGGATGAAAAAATCCCATAAATTACCTTATGCTCGTTGCTGTCCGTTAAGGTACTGGCAAAAACTGAATCCCGTAAATTACTGATAGCCCGTGGCTGTCCGTCAAGGTACGGGAAGTAAATGAATCCCGTTAATCATCGTATGTTCGTAGCTCTCCGTCAAGATACAAGAAATGAATAAATCCCGTACATTACCGTACGCACGTAGCTGTCCGTCGAGATACGGAAAATAACTTAATCTAGTAAATTACTACTAGCCCGTGGCTGTCCGTCAAAGTACGGAAAATAAATAAATTCCGTGTATTACTGTTAGCCCGTGGCTGCCCGTCAAAGTACGG
>NW_019380210.1:377338-430374 GCF_000648655.2 Copidosoma floridanum | reverse complement strand
AAGGAACCGAAAATAAATAAATTCTGTAAATTACTGTTAGCCCGTGGCTGTACGTCAAAGTACGGGGGATAAATAAATTTCGTAATTTACTGTTAGCCCGTGGCTGTCTGTCAAATTACGGGAAATCAATGAATCCCGTAAATTACCGTGTGCTCGTAGCTGTCCGTAATTGTACGAGGAATGAACAAATTCCGTGAATTACCGTATGCCCGTGGCTATACGTCAAAGTACGGAAGATAAACTAATCCCGTTAAAGACTGTATGCTCGTAGCTCTCTGTCAAGGGACGGGGGATAAATAAATCTCGTACATTACTGTACGCTCGTAGCTGTCCGTCGTTAAGATACGGTAAATAACTGAATAAAGTAAATTACTGCTAGCCCGTGACTGTCTGTCAAAAAACGGGAAATAAATTAATCCCTTAAATTGCTGTATGCTCGTTGCTGTCTGTCAAGGTTTGGGGGATGAAAAAATTCCATAAATTACCTTATACTCGTGGCTGTCCTTTTAGGTACGGAAAATAAATAAATTTCGTAATTTACTGTTATTCCGTTGCTGTCTTTCAAAGTACGGGAGATGAGTCATCTTGTTAATTACCGTATGCTCGTAGCTGTCCGTAAATGTACGGGGAATAAATCAATCCTAAAAATTACCGTCTGCTCGTGGCTGTCTATTGAGGTACGGGAAATAAATAAATCCTGTAAATTACTGTTGGCCTGTGGCTGTCAGTCAAAGTACGGGAGATACATTAATCCCGTTATTTACCGTATGTTCGTAGCTGTCCGTAAAGTTACGAGGAATAAATTAATCCCATAAATTACCGTCTGCTCGTAGCTGTTCATTTAGGCACGGGGGATAAATAAATTCCGTAATTTACTGTTAGCCCGTGGCTGTCTGTCAAAGTACGGAAATAAATAAATCCCGTAAATTACCGTGTGCTCGTAGCTAAACGTAAAGGAACGAGAAATGAACAAATTCTGTAAATTACCGTTTGCCCGTGGCTATACGTCAAGGTACGGGGGATGAATAAATTCCGTAAATTACTGTTAGCCCGTAAGCGTCCGTTAAAGTACCGGAGATAAATTAATCCCGTTAATCTGTATGCTTGTAGCTGTCCGTAAAGGTACGGGGAATAAATCAATCCCATAAATTACCGTCTGCTCGTGGCTGTCCATTTAGGTACGGAGAATAAATAAATTTAGTAATTTAATGTTAGCCCGTAGCTGTCTGTGAAAGTACGGGAGATGAGTCATCTTGTTAATCACCGTATGCTCGTAGCTGTCCGTAAATGTACGGGGAATAAATCATTCCTATAAATTACCGTATGCTCGCAGCTGTCCGTCAAGTTACGGGCAAGAACTAAATCCCGTAAATTACTGTTAGCCCGTGGCTGTCCGTTGAAGTTCGGGGAATAAATAAATCCCGTATATAACCGCATGCTCGTGGCTGTCCGTCAAGATACGGGAAATTGATGAATCCCGTAAATTACTGTTAGCCCGTGGCTATCCATCAAGGTACATGGAATAAATTATTCCCGTCAATTACCGTATGTCCGTGGCTGTCTGTCAAAGAACGGGAAATAAATTAATCCCTTTAATTATTGTATGCTAGTTGCTGTCTTTCAAGGTTTGGAAAATGAAAAAATCCCATAAATTACCTTATGCTCGTAGCTGTCCGTTAAGGTACTGGCAATTACTAAATCTCGTACATTACCGTTAGCCCGTGGCTGTCCGTCATCGTACGGGGAATAAGTGAATCCTGTATATTACCGCTTGCCCGTGGCTGTCCGTCCAGGTAAGGTGGATGAAAAAATCCCGATAATTACAGTTAGCCCTTCGCTGTCCGTCGAAGTACGGAAATTAAATTTATCCGTAAATTATCGTTTGCCCGTGCCTGTCTGTCAAAGTACGGGAAATAAATTAATCCCGTTAATTACCGTATGCTCGTTGCTGTCTGTCAAGGTACGAAGGATGAATAAGTCCCGTGAATTACCGTACGCTCGTAGCTTTTCGTAAAGGTACGAAAAATAAACAACTTCCGTGAATTACCGTATGCTTGTAGCTATACGTCAAGGTACGGGGGATGAATAAATCCCGTAAATTACTGTTAGCCCGTGGCTGTTCGTCAATGTTCGGGAGACAAATTCATCCCGTTAATTACCGTATGCTCGTAGCTGCTCGCAAAGGTACGGGGAATAAATCAAAACCATGAATTACCGTTTGCTCGTGGTTGTCCAGTTAGGTACGGGTAATAAATAAATTAAGTAATTTACTGTTAGCCCGTGGCTGTCTGTCAAAGTACGGGAGATAAATTAATCCCGTTAATTACCGTATGCTCGTAGCTGACCGTAAAGGTACGGGGAATAAATCAAACCCATAGATTACCGTCTGCTCGTGGCTGTCCATTTAGGTACGGGAAATAAAAAAATTCCGTAATTTACTGTTAGCCCGTGGCTGTCTGTCAAAGTACGGAAATAAATAAATCCCGTAAATTACCGTGTGCTCGTAGCTAAACGTAAAGGAACGAGAAATGAACAAATTCTGTAAATTACCGTTTGCCCGTGGCTATACGTCAAGGTACGGGGGATGAATAAATTCCGTAAATTACTGTTAGCCCGTAAGCGTCCGTTAAAGTACCGGAGATAAATTAATCCCGTTAATCTGTATGCTTGTAGCTGTCCGTAAAGGTACGGGGAATAAATCAATCCCATAAATTACCGTCTGCTCGTGGCTGTCCATTTAGGTACGGAGAATAAATAAATTTAGTAATTTAATGTTAGCCCGTAGCTGTCTGTGAAAGTACGGGAGATGAGTCATCTTGTTAATCACCGTATGCTCGTAGCTGTCCGTAAATGTACGGGGAATAAATCATTCCTATAAATTACCGTATGCTCGCAGCTGTCCGTCAAGTTACGGGCAAGAACTAAATCCCGTAAATTACTGTTAGCCCGTGGCTGTCCGTTGAAGTTCGGGGAATAAATAAATCCCGTATATAACCGCATGCTCGTGGCTGTCCGTCAAGATACGGGAAATTGATGAATCCCGTAAATTACTGTTAGCCCGTGGCTATCCATCAAGGTACATGGAATAAATTATTCCCGTCAATTACCGTATGTCCGTGGCTGTCTGTCAAAGAACGGGAAATAAATTAATCCCTTTAATTATTGTATGCTAGTTGCTGTCTTTCAAGGTTTGGAAAATGAAAAAATCCCATAAATTACCTTATGCTCGTAGCTGTCCGTTAAGGTACTGGCAATTACTAAATCTCGTACATTACCGTTAGCCCGTGGCTGTCCGTCATCGTACGGGGAATAAGTGAATCCTGTATATTACCGCTTGCCCGTGGCTGTCCGTCCAGGTAAGGTGGATGAAAAAATCCCGATAATTACAGTTAGCCCTTCGCTGTCCGTCGAAGTACGGAAATTAAATTTATCCGTAAATTATCGTTTGCCCGTGCCTGTCTGTCAAAGTACGGGAAATAAATTAATCCCGTTAATTACCGTATGCTCGTTGCTGTCTGTCAAGGTACGAAGGATGAATAAGTCCCGTGAATTACCGTACGCTCGTAGCTTTTCGTAAAGGTACGAAAAATAAACAACTTCCGTGAATTACCGTATGCTTGTAGCTATACGTCAAGGTACGGGGGATGAATAAATCCCGTAAATTACTGTTAGCCCGTGGCTGTTCGTCAATGATCGGGAGACAAATTCATCCCGTTAATTACCGTATGCTCGTAGCTGCTCGCAAAGGTACGGGGAATAAATCAAAACCATGAATTACCGTTTGCTCGTGGTTGTCCAGTTAGGTACGGGTAATAAATAAATTAAGTAATTTACTGTTAGCCCGTGGCTGTCTGTCAAAGTACGGGAGATAAATTAATCCCGTTAATTACCGTATGCTCGTAGCTGACCGTAAAGGTACGGGGAATAAATCAAACCCATAGATTACCGTCTGCTCGTGGCTGTCCATTTAGGTACGGGAAATAAATAAATTCCGTAATTTACTGTTAGCCCGTGGCTGTCTGTCAAAGTACGGGAAATTAATGAATCCCGTAAATTATCGTGTTCTCGTAGCTGTCCGTAATTGTACGAGGAATAAACAAATTCCGTGAATTACCGTATGCCCGTGGCTATACGTCAAGGTACGGGGGATGAATAAATTCCGTAAATTACTGTTAGCCCGTGAGCGTCCGTTAAAGTACGGGAGATAAATTAATCCCGTTAATCCGTATGCTCGTAGCTGTGCGTAACGGTACGGGGAATAAATTAATCCCATAAATTACCGTCTGCTCGTGGCTGTCCATTTAGGTACGGAAAATAAATAAATTTCGTAATTTACTGTTAGCCTGTGGCTGTCTGTGAAAGTACGGGAGATGAGTTATCTTGTTAATTACCGTATGCTGGTAGCTGTCCGTAAATGTACGGGGAATGAATGAATCCCATAAATTACCGTCTGCTCGTGGCTGTCTATTTAGGTACGGGAAATAGATAAATTCCGTAATTTAATGTTAGCCCATGGCTGTCTGTCAAAGTACGGGAAATAACTAAATCCAGTAAATTACTATTAGCCCATGGCTGTCCGTCAAAGTACGGGGAATAAATAAATCCTGTGTATTACCGCATGCTCGTGGCTGTCCGTCAAGATACGCGAAATTAATGAATCCCGTAAATCACTGCTAGCTCGTGGCTGTCCGTCAAAGTTCGGGAAATAAATAAATCCCGTATATAACCGCATGCCCATGGCTGTCCGTCAAGATACGGGAAATTAATGAATCCCGTAAATTACTGTTAGCCCGTGGCTGTCTGTTAAAGTACGTAGAATAAACGAATCCTGTAAATTACCGTATGCTCGCAGCTGTCCGTCAAGTTACGGGCAATAACTATATTACGTAAATTACTGTTAGCCCATGGCTGTTTGTCGAAGTTCAGGGAATAAATAAATCCCGTAAATAACTGCATGCCCGTGGCTGTATGACAAGATACGGGAATTTAATGAATTCCGTAAAATACTGATAGCCCGTGGCTCTCCGTCAAAGTAAGGAAAATAAAAAAATTCCGTAAATTACCGAATGCTCGTAGGTGTCTGTCAAGGTACGGGGCGTAAATGGATCCCATAAATTACCGAAGCTCGTGGCTGTCCGTCAAGGTACGATATATAAATAAATCCCATAAATTACCGTATGCTCGTAGCTGTCTGTCAAGGTACTGGGAATAAATGAATACCGTATATTACCGTATGCTTGTGGCTATACGTGAAGGTACGGGGGATTAAAAATCCCGTTAATTACTATTAGCCCGTGGCTGTTCGTTAAAGTACGGGAAATAAATCAATCCCGTTAATTATTGTATGTTCGTAGCTCTCTGTTAAGATACAAGAAATGAATAAATCCCGTACATTACCGTATGCTCGCAGCTGTCCGTCAAGTTACGGGCAAAAACTAAATCCTGTAAATTACTGTTAGCCCGTGGCTATTTATCAAGGTACTGGGAATAAATTATTTCCGTAAATTATCGTTTGCCCGTGCCTGTCTGTCAAAGTACGGGAAATAAATTAATCCCGTTAATTACCGTATGCTCGTTGCTGTCTGTCAAGGTACGGAGGATGAATAAGTCCCGTGAATTACCGTACGCTCGTAGCTTTCCGTAAAGATACGAGAAATAAACAACTTTCGTGAATTACCGTATGCCCGTCGCTATACGTCAAGGTACGGGGAATGAATAAATCCCGTAAATTACTGTTAGCCCGTGGCTGTTCGTCAATGTACGTAAGATAAATTAATCCCGTTAATTACCGTATGCTCGTAGCTGTCCGCAAAGTAGGGGAAATAGATTAATCTTGTTAATTACCGTATGCTCGTAGCTGTCCGTCAAGATACTGGGGATTCAAAATCCAGTAAATTACTGTTAGTCCGTGGCTGTCCGTCCAATTACAGGAAATTAATTTATCCCGTTAATTACCGTATGCTCGAAGCTCTCTGTCATGGGACGGGGATAAATAAATCTCGTACATTACCGTACGCTCGTAGCTGTCTGTCAAGATACGGGAAATAACCAAATCCAGTAAATTACTGCTAGCCCGTGGCTGTCCGTCAAATAACGGGAAATAAATAATTTCCGTTAGTTACCGTATGCTCGAAGCTGTCCCGAAACTAATTAAGGAACCGAAACTAAATAAATCCTGTAAATTACTGTTAGCCCGTGGCTGTCCGTCAAAGTTCGGGAAATAAATAAATCATGTATATAACCGCATGCCCGTGGCTGTCCGTCAAGATACGGAAAATCAATAAATCCCGTGAATTACTGTTAGCCCGTGGCTGTCTGTTCAAGTACGTGGAATGAACAAATCCTGTAAATTACCGTATGCCCGTGGCTGTCTGTCAAAGAACGGGAAATAAATTAATCCCTCAAATTACTGTTTGCTCGTTGCCGTCTGTCAAGGTCTGGGGGATGAAAGAATCCCAAAAATTACCTTGTGCTCGAAGCTGTCCGTTAAGGTACTGGGAANCCATTTAGGTACGGGAAATAAATAAATTCCGTAATTTACTGTTAGCCCGTGGCTGTCTGTCAAAGTACGGGAAATTAATGAATCCCGTAAATTATCGTGTTCTCGTAGCTGTCCGTAATTGTACGAGGAATAAACAAATTCCGTGAATTACCGTATGCCCGTGGCTATACGTCAAGGTACGGGGGATGAATAAATTCCGTAAATTACTGTTAGCCCGTGAGCGTCCGTTAAAGTACGGGAGATAAATTAATCCCGTTAATCCGTATGCTCGTAGCTGTGCGTAACGGTACGGGGAATAAATTAATCCCATAAATTACCGTCTGCTCGTGGCTGTCCATTTAGGTACGGAAAATAAATAAATTTCGTAATTTACTGTTAGCCTGTGGCTGTCTGTGAAAGTACGGGAGATGAGTTATCTTGTTAATTACCGTATGCTGGTAGCTGTCCGTAAATGTACGGGGAATGAATGAATCCCATAAATTACCGTCTGCTCGTGGCTGTCTATTTAGGTACGGGAAATAGATAAATTCCGTAATTTAATGTTAGCCCATGGCTGTCTGTCAAAGTACGGGAAATAACTAAATCCAGTAAATTACTATTAGCCCATGGCTGTCCGTCAAAGTACGGGGAATAAATAAATCCTGTGTATTACCGCATGCTCGTGGCTGTCCGTCAAGATACGCGAAATTAATGAATCCCGTAAATCACTGCTAGCTCGTGGCTGTCCGTCAAAGTTCGGGAAATAAATAAATCCCGTATATAACCGCATGCCCATGGCTGTCCGTCAAGATACGGGAAATTAATGAATCCCGTAAATTACTGTTAGCCTGTGGCTGTCTGTTAAAGTACGTAGAATAAACGAATCTTGTAAATTACCGTATGCCCGTGGCTGTCCGTCAAAGAACGGAAAATAAAATAATTCCTTAAATTACTGTTTGCTCGTTGCCATCTGTCAAGGTCTGGGGGATGAAAGAATCCCAAAAATTACCTTATACTCGAAGCTGTCCTTTAAGGTACTGAGAATAAATAAATCCCGTATATTACTGTTAGCCCGTGACTGTCCATCAAAGTACGGGAAATAAATTATTCCCGTTAATTACCGTATGCTCGCAGCTGTCCGTCAAGTTACGGGCAATAACTATATTACGTAAATTACTGTTAGCCCATGGCTGTTTGTCGAAGTTCAGGGAATAAATAAATCCCGTATTTAACCGCATGCCCGTGGCTGTCCGTCAAGATACGGGAATTTCATGAATCCCGTAAATTACTGATAGTCCGTGGCTCTCCGTCAAAGTAAGGGAAATAAAAAAATTCCGTAAATTACCGAATGCTTGTAGGTGTCTGTCAGGGTACGGGGTGTAAATAAATCCCATAAATTACCAGATGCTCGTGGCTGTCCGTCAAGGTACGATATATAAATAAATACCGTATATTACCGTATGCATGTGGCTATACGTGACGGTACGGGGGATTAAAAATCCCGTAAATTACAATTAGCCCGTGGCTGTTTGTTAAAGTACGGGAAATAAATCAATCCCGTTAATTACCGTACGAACGTATCTGTTCGTCAAGATACGGAAAATAACTAAATCCAGTAAATTACTGTTAGCCCGTGGCTGTCCGTCAAAGTTCGGGATAAAAATGAATTCCGTTAATTACCGTATGCTCGCAGCTGTCCGTCAAGTTACGGGCAATAACTAAATCCCGTAAATTACTGTTAGCCCGTGGCTGTCCGTCGAAGTACGGAAAATAAATAAATCTCGTATATCACCGTAAACTCGTAGCTGTCCGTCAAGGTACGGGGGATAAATAAATCCTGTAAATTACCGTATGCTCGTAGCTTTCCGTCAAGGTACAAGCAATAACTAAATACCGTAAATTACTGTTAGCCCGTGGCTGTCTGTTAAAGTACGTGGAATGAACAAATCCTGTAAATTACATCATGCCCGTGGCTGTCTGTCAAAGAACATGAAATAAATTAATCCCTCAAATTACTGTTTGCTCGTTGCCGTCTGTCAAGGTCTGGGGAGTGAAAGAATCCCCAAAATTGCCTTATGCTCAAAGCTGTCCGTTAAGGTACTGGGAATAAATAAATCCCGTATATTACTGTTAGCCCGTGACTGTCCGTCAAAGTACGGGAAATAAATGAATCCCGTAAATTACTGATAGCCCGTGGCTATCCGTCAAGGTACGGGGAATAAATTATTCCCGTAATTTACCGTATGTCCGTGGCTGTCTCTCAAAGAACGGGTAATTTATTAATCCCTTTAATTACCGTATGCTAGTTGCTGTCTGTCAAGGTACGGAAGATGAATAAGTCCCACGAATTACAGTACGCTCGTAGCCCTCCGTAATGGTACGAGAAATGAACAAATTCCGTGAATTAACGTATGCCCGTAGCTATACGTCAAGGTACGGGATATGAATAAGACCCGTAAATTACTGTTAGCCCGTGGCTGTCCGTCAAAGTACCGGAGATAAATCAATCCCGTTAATTACCGTATGCTCGTAGCTCTTTGTCAACGTACAGGGGATAAACAAATCCCGTACATCACCGTACGCTCGTAGCTGTCCGTCAAGATACGGGAAATAACTGAATCCAGTAAATTACTGATAGCCAGTGGTTGTCTGTCAAAGTACGGGAAACAAACGAATACCGTAAATTACCGTATGCTTGAAGCTGTTCGTCAAGGTACCGAAAATAAATAAATTCTGTAAATTACTGTTAGCTCGTGCCTATCCGTCGAAGTACGGGAAATAAATAAATCTCGTATATTACCGTATGATCGTAGCTATCCGTCAAGGTACGTTAAATGAATAAATCCTGTAAATTACTGTATGCTCGTAGCTGTCTGTCAAAGTACGGGCAATAACTAGATCTCGTAAATTACTGTTAGCCCATGGCTGTCCGTCAAGATACGGGAAATTAATAAATCTTGTAAATTACTGTTAGCCCGTGGCTGTCCGTCAAAGTACGTAAAATGAATAAATCCTGTAAATTACCGTATGCCCATGGCTGTCTGTCAAAGTACGGTGAATAAAAAAATCCCATAACTTCCCGTATGCTGGTAGCTGTCCTTCAAAGTACGGGTAATAAATTAATCCCGTAAATTACGGTATGTCCGTGGCTGTCTGTCAAAGTACGGGGAATAAATTAATTTAGTTAATTACCGTATGCTCGTTGCTGTCCGTCAAGGTTTGGGGTATAAAAAAATCCCATAAATAACCGTATGCTCGTAGCTGTTCGTTAAGGTACGGGGAATAAAATAATCTCGTAAATTATTGTATGTCCGTTGCTGTCTTTCAAAGTGCAAGGAATAAATTAATCCCGTTAATTACCGTATGCTCGTAGCTGTCCGTCAAGGTACCGGAGATTTAAAATCCCGTAAATAACTGTTACCCCGTGGCTGTCGTGAAAGTACAGAAAATCAATAAATTCCGTTAAATACCGTGTGCTCGTATCTGTCCGTAAAGGTACGGGGAATAAACGAATCCCGTACATCACCGTACGCTTGTAGCTGTCCGTCAAGATGCGGGAAATAACTGAATCAAGTAAATTACTGCTAGCCCGTGGTTGTCCGTCGAAGTACGGAAAACAAATGAATTCCGTAAATTACCGTATGCTTAATGCTCTCTGTCAAGGTACGGAAAATAAATAAATCCTGTAAATTACTGTTAGCTCGTGCCTGTCCGTCAAGGATCAAGAAATGAAAAAATATCATAAATTACCGTATTCTCGTAGCTGTCAGTCAAGGTACTGGGAATAAATTAATCTCGTGAATTACTGTGTGTCCGTGGCTGTCTGTCAAAAAACGGAAAATAAATCAATCCCGTTAATTACCGTATGCTCGTAGCTCTCTGTCAAGATACAAGGGATGAATAAATCCCGTACATTACCGTACGCTCGTAGCTGTCTGTCGAGATACGGAAAATAACTAAATCCAGTAAATTACTGCTAGCCCGTGGCTGTCTGTCAAAGTACGGGAAATGAATAAATTCCGTGAATTACTGTTAGCCCGTGGCCATCCGTCAAAGTACGCGAAATGAATTAATCCCGTTAATTACCGTATGCTCGCAGCTGTCCGTCAAGTTACCAACAGTAATTAAATTTCGTATAATTCTGTTAACCCGTGGCTGTCCGTCAAGGTACGGGAAATAAATTAATTCCGTAAATTACTGTATGTCCGTGGCTGTCTGTCAAAGAACGGAAAATAAATTAATCCCGTAAATTACTGTTAGCCCGTGGCTGTCCGTCAAAGTACGGGAGATAAATTAATCCCGTTAATTACCGTATGCTCGTAGCTGTCCGTAAAGGTACGGGGAATAAATCAATCCCATAAATTACCGTCTGACCGTGGCTGTTAATTTAGGTACGGAAAATAAATAAATTCCGTAATTTACTGTTAGCTCGTGGCTGTCTGTCAAAGTACGGAAAAAAAACTAATCCCGTTAATTACCGTATGCTTGTAGCTGTCCGTAAAGTTACAGGGAATAAATCAATTCTATAACCTACTGTCTGCTCGTGGCTGACCATTTAGAAAGGGGAAATAAATAAATTCCGTAATTTACAGTTAGCCCGTGGCTGTCTGTCAAAGTACGGAAAATAAATAAATGCCGTAAATTACCGTGTGCTCGTAGCTGTCCCTAATGGTACGAGGAATTAACAAATTCCGTGAATTACCTTATGCTCGTTGCTATAAGTCAAGGTACGGAGAATGAATAAATCCCGTAAATTACTGTAAGCCCGTGGCTGTCCGTCAAAGTACGAAAAATAAATTAATCTTGTTAATTACCGTATGGTCGTAGCTGTCCGTAAAGTTACAGGGAATAAATCAATTTCATAACTTACCGTCTGCTCGTGACTGTCCATTTAGGTACGGGAATTAAATAAATTCCGTAATTTACTGTTAGCCCGTGGCTGTCTATTACAATACGGAAAATAAATAAATCCCGTAAATGACCGTGTGCTAGGAGCTGTATGTAAAGGTACGAGGAATGAACAAATTTCGTTAATTACCGTATGCCTGTGGCTATACGTCAAGGTACGGGGGATAAATAAATCCCGTAAATTACCGTGTGCTCGTAGCTAACCGTAATGGTACGAGGAATAAACAAATTCCGTGAATTACTGTATGCCCGTGGCTATACGTCAAGGTACGGGAGATGAATAAATCCCGTAAATTACTGTTAGCCCGTGGCTGTTCGTCAAAGTACGGGAGATTAATTAATTCCTTGAATTACCGTATGCTTGTAGCTGTCCGTAGAGGTACGGGGAATAAATCAATTCCATAAATTACCGTGTGCTCGTGGCTGTCTTTTTAGGTACGGCAAATAAATAAATTCCGTAATTTACTGTTAGCCCTTGGCTATCTGTCAAAGTACGAAAAATAAATGAATCCCGTAAATTACCGTGTGCTCGTAGCTGTCCGTAATGGTACGAGGAATAAACAAATTCCGTGAATTACCGTATGACCGTGGCTATAAGTCAGGGTACGGGAAATAAATGAATCCCGTAAATTACTGTAAGCCCGTGGCTGTCCGTCAAAGTACGGGAGATAAATTAATTCCGTTAATTACCGTATGCTCGTAGCTGTCCGTAAAGTTACAGGGAATAAATCAATTCTATAACTTACCGTCTTCTCGTGTTTGTCCATTTAGAAAGGGAAATAAATAAATTCCGTAATTCACTGTTAGCCCGTGGTTGTTTATCACAATACGAAAAATGAATAAATTCCGTAAATTACCTTGTGCTCGTAGCTGTATGTAAAGGTACGAGGAATGAACAAATTTCGTGAATTACCGTATGCCCGTGGCTATACGTCAAGCTACGGGGGATAAATAAATCCCGTAAATTAGTGTTAGCCCGTGGCTGTTCGTCAAAGTACGGGAGATTAATTAATTCCGTGAATTACCGTATGCTCGTAGCTGTCCACAAAGGTACGGGGAATAAATCAATTCCATAAATCACCGTCTGCTAGTTGCTCTCCATTTAGGGACGGGAAATAAACAAATTCTGTAATTTACTGTTAGCCCTTAGCTGTCTATCAAAGTACGGAAAATAAATGAATCCCGTAAATTACCGTGTGCTTGTCGCTGTTCGTAAAGGTACGAGGAATGAACAAATTCCGTGAATTACCGTATGCCCGTGGCTATACGTCAAGGTACGGGGGATGAATAAATCCCGTGAATTACTGTTAGCCCGTGGCTGTTCGTCAAAGTACGGGAAATAAATGAATACTGTAAATTACCGTGTGCTTGTATCTGTCCTTTAAGGTACGAGAAATAAACAAATTCCGTAAATTACCGTATGCCCGTGGCTATACGTCAAAGTACGGGAGATAAATTAATCCCGTTAATTACCGTATGCTCGTAGCTGTCCGTCAAGGTACGGAAGATGAATAAATCCCATTAATTACCGTACGCTCGTATTTGTCCGTAATGGTACGAGAAATGAACAAATTCCGTGAATGACCGTATGCCCGTGGCTATACGTCAAGGTACGGGTAAAAAATTCATCCCGTAAATTATCGTTTGCCCGTGGCTGGCTGTCAAAGTACGGGAAATGAATTGATCCCGTTAATTACCGTATGCTCGTTGCTGTCTGTCAAGGTTTAAGGACTAAAAAAATCCTATAAATTACCTTATGCTCGTAGGTGTCTGTTAAGGTACTGGCAATAACTGAATCCGATAAATTACTGTTAGCCCGTGGCTGTCCGTCAAGATACGGGTAATTAATTAATCCCGTAAATCATCGTTTGCTCGTAGCTGTCTGTAAATGTACGGGGAATAAAATAATACCTTAACTTACCGTATGCTTGCAGCTGTCCGTCAAGTAACAGGCAATAACTAAGTCCCGTAAATTACTGGTAGCCCGTGGCTGTCCGTCGAAGTTCAGGGAATCAATAAATCCCGTATATAACCGCATGCCCGTGGCTGTCCGTCAAGATACGGGAAATAGATTAATCACGTAAATTACTATAAGCCCGTGGCTGTCCGTCAAAGTACGGGAGATAAATTAATCCCGTTAATTACCGTATGCTCGTAGCTGTCCGTAAAGTTACAGGGAATAAATCAATTCCATAACTTACCGTCTGCTCGTGGCTGTCCATTTAGGANTTACTGTAAGCCCGTGGCTGTCCGTCAAAGTACGGGAGATAAATTAATCCCGTTAATTACCGTATGCTCGTAGCTGTCCGTAAAGGTACGGGGAATAAATCAATTCCATAAATTACCGTCTGCTCGTGGCTGTCCAGTTAGGTACGGAAAATAAATAAATAAAGTAATTTACTGTTAGCCCGTGGCTCTCTATCAAAGAACGGTAAATAAATTAATCTCGTAAATTACCGTATGCTCGAAGCTGTCCTCCAAGGAACCGAAAATAAATCAATTCTGTAAATTACTGTTAGCCCGTGGCTGTACGTCAAAGTACGGAGGATAAATAAATCCCGTAAATTACTGTTAGCCCGTTGCTGTCCGTCAAAGTACGGAAGATAAATTAATCCCGTTAATTACCGTATGTTCGTAGCTGACCGTAAAGGTACGGGGAATAAATCAATCCCATAGATTACCGTCTGCTCGTGGCTGTTTATTTAGGTACGGGTAATAAATGAATTCCGTAATTTACTGTTGGCCCGTGGCTGTCTGTCAAAGTACGGGAAATAAATGAATCCCGTAAATTACCGTGTGCTCGTAGCTGTCCGTAATTGTACGAGGAATGAACAAATTCCGTGAATTACCGTATGCCCGTGGCTATACGTCAAGGTACGGGGGATAAATAAATCCCGTAAATTACTGTTAGCCCGTGGCTGTCCGTCAAAGTACGGGAGATAAATTAATCCCGTTAATTACCGTATGCTCGTAGCTGTCCGTAAAATTACGGGGAATAAACAAATTCCGTGAATTACCGTATGCCCGTGGCTATACGTCAAGGTACGGGGGATAAATAAATCCCGTAAATTACTGTTAGCCCGTGGCTGTCCGTCAAAGTACGGGAGATAAATTAATCCCGTTAATTACCGTATGCTCGTAGCTGTCCGTAAAATTACGGGGAATAAACAAATTCCGTGAATTACCGTATGCCCGTGGCTATACGTCAAGGTACGGGGGATAAATAAATCCCGTAAATTACTGTTAGCCCGTGGCTGTCCGTCAAAGTACGGGAGATAAATTAATCCCGTTAATTACCGTATGCTCGTAGCTGTCCGTAAAATTACGGGGAATAAACAAATTCCGTGAATTACCGTATGCCCGTGGCTATACGTCAAGGTACGGGGGATAAATAAATCCCGTAAATTACTGTTAGCCCGTGGCTGTCCGTCAAAGTACGGGAGATAAATTAATCCCGTTAATTACCGTATGCTCGTAGCTGACCGTAAAGGTACGGGAAATAAATCAATCCCATAGATTACCGTCTGCTCGTGGCTGTCCATTTAGGTACGGGTAATAAATAAATTCCGTAATTTACTGTTGGCCCGTGGCTGTCCGTCAAAGTACGGGAGATAAATTAATTCCGTTAATTACCGTATGCTCGTAGCTGTTCGTCAAATTACGGGGAATAAACAAATGTCTCGAATTACCGTATGCCCGTGGCTATACGTCAAGGTACGGGGGATAATTAAATCCCGTAAATAACTGTTAGCCCGTGGCTGTCCGTCAAAGTACGGGAGATAAATTAATCCCGTTAATTACTGTATGCTCGTAGCTGTCCGTTAAGGTACGGGGAATAAATCAATTCCATAAATTATCGTCTGCTCGTAGCTGTCCATTTAGGTACGGGGGATAAATAAATTCCGTAATTTACTGTTTGCCCGTGGCTGTCTGTCAAAGGACGGGAAATAAATTTATCCATTAAATTACTGTATGCTCGTTGCCGTCTGTCAAGGTTTGGGGGATGAAAGAATTTCATAAATTACGTTATGCTCGAAGCTGTCCGTTAAGGTACTCGGAATAAATAAATCCCGTATATTACTGTTAGCCCGTGGCTGTCTGTCAAATTACGGTGGATAAAAAACTCTCGTAGATTAATGTTAGTCTGTGACTGCACGTCAAAGTACGGGGAATAAATCAATCCTTTAAATTACCGTCTGGTCGTGGCTGTCCAGTTAGGTACGGGAAATGAATAAATTAAGTAATTTACTGTTAGCCCGTGGCTGTCTGTCAGAGTACGGAAAATAAATAAATCCCGTAAATTACCGTGTGCTCGTAGCTGTCCGTAATTGTACGAGAAATAAACAAATTCCGTGAATTACCGTATGCCCGTGGCTATACGTCAAGGTACGGGGGATAAATAAATCCCGTAAATTACTGTTAGCCCGTGGCTGTCCGTCAAAGTACGGGAGATAAATTAATCCCGTTAATTACCGTATGCTCGTAGCTGTCCGTAAAATTACGGGGAATAAACAAATTCCGTGAATTACCGTATGCCCGTGGCTATACGTCAAGGTACGGGGGATAAATAAATCCCGTAAATTACTGTTAGCCCGTGGCTGTCCGTCAAAGTACGGGAGATAAATTAATCCCGTTAATTACCGTATGCTCGTAGCTGTCCGTAAAATTACGGGGAATAAACAAATTCCGTGAATTACCGTATGCCCGTGGCTATACGTCAAGGTACGGGGGATAAATAAATCCCGTAAATTACTGTTAGCCCGTGGCTGTCCGTCAAAGTACGGGAGATAAATTAATCCCGTTAATTACCGTATGCTCGTAGCTGTCCGTAAAATTACGGGGAATAAACAAATTCCGTGAATTACCGTATGCCCGTGGCTATACGTCAAGGTACGGGGGATAATTAAATCCCGTAAATTACTGTTAGCCCGTGGCTGTCCGTCAAAGTACGGGAGATAAATTAATCCCGTTAATTACCGTATGCTCGTAGCTGTCCGTAAAAGTACGGGGAATAAACAAATTCCGTGAATTACCGTATGCCCGTGGCTATACGTCAACGTACGGGGGATAATTAAATCCCGTAAATTACTGTAAGCCCGTGGCTGTCCGTCAAAGTACGGGAGATAAATTAATCCCGTTAATTACCGTATGCTCGTAGCTGTCCGTAAAGGTACGGGGAATAAATCAATTCCATAAATTACCGTCTGCTCGTGGCTGTCCAGTTAGGTACGGAAAATAAATAAATAAAGTAATTTACTGTTAGCCCGTGGCTCTCTATCAAAGAACGGTAAATAAATTAATCTCGTAAATTACCGTATGCTCGAAGCTGTCCTTCAAGGAACCGAAAATAAATCAATTCTGTAAATTACTGTTAGCCCGTGGCTGTACGTCAAAGTACGGAGGATAAATAAATCCCGTAAATTACTGTTAGCCCGTTGCTGTCCGTCAAAGTACGGAAGATAAATTAATCCCGTTAATTACCGTATGCTCGTAGCTGACCGTAAAGGTACGGGGAATAAATCAATCCCATAGATTACCGTCTGCTCGTGGCTGTTTATTTAGGTACGGGTAATAAATGAATTCCGTAATTTACTGTTGGCCCGTGGCTGTCTGTCAAAGTACGGGAAATAAATGAATCCCGTAAATTACCGTGTGCTCGTAGCTGTCCGTAATTGTACGAGGAATGAACAAATTCCGTGAATTACCGTATGCCCGTGGCTATACGTCAAAGTACGGAAGATAAAATAATCCCTTTAATTATCGTATGCTCGTAGCTCTTTGTCAAGGGACGGGGGATAAATAAATCTCGTACATTACTGTACGCTCGTAGCTGTCCGTCGTTAAGATACGGTAAATAACTGAATCCAGTAAATTACTGCTAGCCCGTGGCTGTCTGTCAAAGTACAGGGAATAAATAAATCCCGTATATTACCGTATGCTCGTAGCTGTCTGTCAAAGAACGGAAAATAAATTAATCCCTTAGATTGCTGTATGCTCGTTGCTGTCTGTCAAGGTTTGGGGGATGAAAAAATTCCATAAATTACCTTATGCTCGTGGCTGTCCGTTTAGGTACGGAAAAAAAATAAATTTCGTAATTTACTGTTAGCTCGTGGCTGTCTGTCAAAGTACGGGAGATGAGTCATCTTGTTAATTACCGTATGCTTGTAGCTGTTCGTAAATGTACGGGAAATAAATAAATCCTAAAAATTACCGTCTGCTCGTGGCTGTCTATTGAGGTACGGGAAATGAATGAATCCTGTAAATTACTGTTGGCCCGTGGCTGTCAGTCAAAGTACGGGAAATAAATAAATCCCGTAAATTACCGTGTGCTCGTAGCTGTCCGTAATTGTACGAGAAATGAACAAATTCTGTGAATTACCGTATGCCCGTGGCTATACGTCAAAGTACGGAAGATAAATTAATCCCGTAAATTTCCGTGTGCTCGTAGCTGACCGTAAAGGTACGGGGAATAAATCAATCCCATAGATTACCGTCTGCTTGTGGCTGTCCATTAAGGTACGGGAAATAAATAAATTCCGTAATTTACAGTTAGCTTGTGGCTGTCTGTCAAAGTACGTGAAATAAATAAATCTCGTTAATATTCGTGTGCTCGTAGCCGCCGTTATGGTACGAGGGATGAACAAATTCCGTGAATTACCGTATGCCCGTGGCTATACGTCAAGGTACGGGGAATAAATAAATCCCGTAAATCACTGTTAGCCCGTGGCTATTTGTCAAAGTTCGGGAGATAAATTAATCCCGTTAATTACCGTATGCTCGTAGCTGTCCGTAAAATTACGGGGAATAAACAAATTCCGTGAATTACCGTATGCCCGTGGCTATACGTTAAGGTACGGGGGATAATTAAATCCCGTAAATTACTATAAGCCCGTGGCTGTCCGTCAAAGTACGGGAGATAAATTAATCCCGTTAATTACCGTATGCTCGTAGCTGTCCGTAAAATTACGGGGAATAAACAAATTCCGTGAATTACCGTATGCCCGTGGCTATACGTCAAGGTACGGGGGATAATTAAATCCCGTAAATTACTGTTAGCCCGTGGCTGTCCGTCAAAGTACGGGAGATAAATTAATCCCGTTAATTACCGTATGCTCGTAGCTGTCCGTAAAATTACGGGGAATAAACAAATTCCGTGAATTACCGTATGCCCGTGGCTATACGTCAAGGTACGGGGGATAATTAAATCCCGTAAATTACTGTAAGCCCGTGGCTGTCCGTCAAAGTACGGGAGATAAATTAATCCCGTTAATTACCGTATGCTCGTAGCTGTCCGTAAAGGAACCGAAAATAAATCAATTCTGTAAATTACTGTTAGCCCGTGGCTGTACGTCAAAGTACGGGGGATAAATAAATCCCGTAAATTACTGTAAGCCCGTTGCTGTTCGCCAAAGTATGGAAGATAAATTAATCCCGTTAATTACCGTATGCTCGTAGCTGACCGTAAAGGTACGGGAAATAAATCAATCCCATAGATTACCGTCTGCTCGTGGCTGTCCATTTAGGTACGGGTAATAAATAAATTCCGTAATTTACTGTTGGCCCGTGGCTGTCTGTCAAAGTACGGGAAATAAATACATCCCGTGAATTATCGTATGCTCGTAGCTCTTTGTCAAGGGACGGGGAATAAATAAAGCTCGTACATTACTGTACGCTCGTAGCTGTCCGTCGTTAAGATACGGTAAATAACTGAATCCAGTAAATTACTGCTAGCCCGTGGCTGTCTGTCAAAGTACAGGGAATAAATAAATCCCGTATATTACCGTATGCTCGTAGCTGTCTGTCAAGGTTTGATGGATGAAAAAATTCCATAAATTACCTTATGCTCGTGGCTGTCCATTTAGGTACGGAAAAAAAAAAAATTTCGTAATTTACTGTTAGCTCGTGGCTGTCTGTCAAAGTACGGGAGATGAGTCATCTTGTTAAATACCGTATGCTTGTAGCTGCCCGTAAATGTACGGGAAATAAATCAATCCTAAAAATTACCGTCTGCTC
The DNA here is from genome assembly GCF_000648655.2 of Copidosoma floridanum. The sequence continues at coordinate 410,972 of NW_019380210.1, read as the reverse complement.
GTGGCTGTCTATTGAGGTACGGGAAATAAATAAATCCTGTAAATTACTGTTGGCCCGTCGCTGTCAGTCAAAGTACGGAAAATAAATAAATCCTGTAAATTACCGTGTGCTCGTAGCTAAACGTAAAGGAACGAGAAATGAACAAATTCTGTGAATTACCGTTTGCCCGTGGCTATACGTCAAGGTACGGGGGATTAATAAATTCCGTAAATTACTGTTAGCCCGTAAGCGTCCGTTAAAGTACGGGAGATAAATAAATCCCGTTAATCCGTATGCTTGTAGCTGTCCGTAAAGGTACAGGGAATAAATCCATCCCATAAATTACCGTCTGCTCGTGGCTGTCCATTTAGGTACGGAAAATAAATAAATTTCGTGATTTAATGTTAGCCCGTGGCTGTCTGTGAAAGTACGGGAGATGAGTCATCTTGTTAATTAACGTATGTTCGTAGCTGTCCGTAAATTTACGGGGAATAAATCAATCCCATAAATTACCGTCTGCTCGTGGCTGTCTATTTAGGTACGGGAAATAAATAAATTCCGTTAATTTCCGCCTGCCCGTGGCTGTCTGTCAAAGTACGGAGAATAAAGAAATCTCATGAATTACCGTATGCTCGTAGCTGTCCGTCAAAGTATGGGGAATCAATGAATCCCGTAAATTACTGTTAGCCCGTGGCTGTCTGTTAAAGTACGTGGAATGAACAAATCCTGTAAATTACCGTATGCCCGTGGCTGTCTGTCAAAGAACGGGAAATAAATTGATCCCTTAAATTACTGTTTGCTCGTTGCCGTCTGTCAAGGTCTGGGGGAAAAAAGAATCCCAAAAATTACCTTATGCTCGAAGCTGTCCGTTAAGGTACTGGAAATAAATAAATCCCGTATATTACTGTTAGATCTTGACTGTCTGTCAAAGTACGGGAAATAAATTAATCCCGTTAAATACCGTATGCTTGCAGCTGTCCGTCAAGTTACGGGCAATAACTATATTACGTAAATTACTGTTAGCCCATGGCTGTTTGTCGAAGTTCAGGAAATAAATAAATTCCGTATACAACCGCATGCCCGTGGCTGTCCGTCAAAGTAAGGGAAATAAAAAAATTTCGTAAATTACCGAATGCTCGTAGGTGTCTGTCAAGGAACGGGGCGTAAATAAATCCAATAAATTACCGGATGCTCGTGGCTGTCCGTCAAGGTACGATATATAAATAAATCCCGTGTATTACCGTATGCCCGTGGCTGTCTGTCAAGGTACGGTGGATGAGAAAATCTCGTAAATTACTGTTAGTCCGTGACTGTCCGTCGAAGTACGAGGAATAAACCAATCCTGTAAATTACCGTATGCCCGTGACTGTCCGTCAAGGATCAAGAGATGAAAAAATCCCATAAATTACCGTATGCTCGTAGCTGTCTGTCAAGGTACTGAGAATAAATAAATACCGTATATTACCGTATGCTTGTGGCTATACGTGAAGGTACGGGGGAATAAAAATCCCGTAAATTATTACTAGCCTGTGGCTGTCCGTCAAAGTACGGGATATAAATGAATTCCGTTAATTACCGTATGCTTGCAGCTGTCCGTCAAGTTACGGGCAAGAACTAAATCCCGTAAATTACTGTTAGCCCGTGGCTGTCCGTTGAAGTTCGGGGAATAAATAAATCCCGTATATAACCGCATGCCCGTGGCTGTCCGTCAACATACGGGAAATTAATGAATCCCATAAATTACTGTTAGCCCCTGGCTGTTCGTTAATGTACGGGAGATAAATTAATCCCGTTAATTACCGTATGCTCGTAGCTATCCGCAAAATTACGGGGAATAAATCAATACCATAAATTACCGTGTGCTCGTAGCTGTCCGTAATTGTACGAGGAATGAACAAATTCCGTGAATTACCGTATGCCCGTGGCTATACGTCAAAGTACGGAAGATAAAGTAATCCCGTTAATTACCGTATGCTCGTAGCTCTCTGTCAAGGAAAGGGGGATAAATAAATCTCGTACATTAGTGTACGCTCGTAGCTGTCCGTCGTTAAAATCCGGTAAATAACTGAATCCAGTAAATTACTGCTAGCACGTGGCTGTCAGTCAAAGTACGGGGAATAAATAATTCCCGTATATTACCGTATGCTCGTATCTGTCTGTCAAAGAACGGGAAATAAATTAATCCCTTAAATTGCTGTATGCTCGTTGCTGAATGTCAAGGTTTGGGGGATGAAAAAATTTCATAAATTACCTTATGCTCGTGGCTGTCCATTTAGGTACGAAAAATAAATAAATTTCGTAATTTACTGTTAGCCCGTGGCTGTCTGTCAAAGTACAGGAGATACATTAATCCCGTTATTTACTGTATGTTCGTAGCTGTCCGTAAAGTTACGAGGAATAAATCAATCCCATGAATTACCGTCTGCTCGTAGCTGTCTATTTAGGTACGGAAAAAAAATAAATCCTGGAAATTACTGTTAGCCCGTGGCTGTCCGTCAAAGTACGGGAGATACATTAATCCCGTTATTTACCGTATGTTTGTAGCTGTCCGTAAAGTTACAAGGAAATAATCAATCCCATAAATTACCGTCTGCTCGTAGCTTTCCATTTAGGTACGGGGGATAAATAAATTAATTTACTGTTAGCCCGTGGCTGTCTGTCAAAGTACGGGAAATAACTAAATCCAGTAAATTACTATTAGCCCATGGCTGTCCGTCAAAGTACGGGGAATAAATAAATCCTGTGTATTACCGCATGACCGTGGCTGTCCGTCAAGATACGCGAAATCAATGAATCCCGTAAATTACTGTTAGCCCGTGGCTGTTTGTCAAAGTACGTGGAATAAATTAATTCCGTAAATTGCCGCTTGCCTCTGGCTGTCCGTCAAAGTACGGAGAATAAAGAAATCTCATGAATTACCGTATGCTCGTAGCTGTCCGTCAAAGTATGGGGAATAGATTAATCCCGTTAATTACCGTATGCTCGTAGCTGTCCGTCAAGATACGGTGGATTCAAAATCCAGTAAATTACTGTTAGTCCGTGGCTGTCCGTCAAAGTACAGGAAACTAATTTATCCCGTTAATTACCGTATGCTCGTAGCTCTCTGTCAAGGGACGGGGGATAAATAAATCTCGTACATTACCGTACGCTCGTAGCTGTCCGTCAAGATACGGGAAATAACTGAATCCAGTAAATTACTGCTAACCCGTGGTTGTCGGTCAAAGTACAGGAAATAAACGAATACCGTAAATTACAGTATGCTTAAAGCTGTTTGTCAAGGTACCGAGAATAAATAAATTCTGTAAATTACTGTTAGCTCGTGCCTGTCCGTCGAAGTACGGGGAATAACTAAATCACGTATATTACCGTATGCTCGTAGCTATCCATCAAGGTACGTTAAATGAATAAATCCTGTAAATTACTGTATGCTCGTAGCTGTCTGTCAAGGTACGGGCAATAACTAGATCTCGTAAATTACTGTTAGCCCATGGCTGTCCGTCAAGATACGGAAAATTAATAAATCCCGTTAATTACTGTTAGCCCGTGGCTGTCCGTCAAAGTACGTAAAATGAATAAATCCTGTAAATTACCGTATGCCCGTGGCTGTCTGTCAAAGTACGGGAAATAACTAAATCCAGTAAATTACTATTAGCCCATGGCTGTCCGTCAAAGTACGGGGAATAAATAAATCCTGTGTATTACCGCATGACCGTGGCTGTCCGTCAAGATACGCGAAATCAATGAATCCCGTAAATTACTGTTAGCCCGTGGCTGTTTGTCAAAGTACGTGGAATAAATTAATTCCGTAAATTGCCGCTTGCCTCTGGCTGTCCGTCAAAGTACGGAGAATAAAGAAATCTCATGAATTACCGTATGCTCGTAGCTGTCCGTCAAAGTATGGGGAATAGATTAATCCCGTTAATTACCGTATGCTCGTAGCTGTCCGTCAAGATACGGTGGATTCAAAATCCAGTAAATTACTGTTAGTCCGTGGCTGTCCGTCAAAGTACAGGAAACTAATTTATCCCGTTAATTACCGTATGCTCGTAGCTCTCTGTCAAGGGACGGGGGATAAATAAATCTCGTACATTACCGTACGCTCGTAGCTGTCCGTCAAGATACGGGAAATAACTGAATCCAGTAAATTACTGCTAACCCGTGGTTGTCGGTCAAAGTACAGGAAATAAACGAATACCGTAAATTACAGTATGCTTAAAGCTGTTTGTCAAGGTACCGAGAATAAATAAATTCTGTAAATTACTGTTAGCTCGTGCCTGTCCGTCGAAGTACGGGGAATAACTAAATCACGTATATTACCGTATGCTCGTAGCTATCCGTCAAGGTACGTTAAATGAATAAATCCTGTAAATTACTGTATGCTCGTAGCTGTCTGTCAAGGTACGGGCAATAACTAGATCTCGTAAATTACTGTTAGCCCATGGCTGTCCGTCAAGATACGGAAAATTAATAAATCCCGTTAATTACTGTTAGCCCGTGGCTGTCCGTCAAAGTACGTAAAATGAATAAATCCTGTAAATTACCGTATGCCCGTGGCTGTCTGTCAAAGTACGGTGAATAAAAAAATCTCATAACTTCCCGTATGCTGGTAGCTGTCCTTCAAAGTACGGGTAATAAATTAATCCCGTAAATTACGGTATGTTCGTGGCTGTCTATCAAAGAACGGGGAATAAATTGATTTAGTTAATTACCGTATGCTCGTTGCTGTCCGTAAAAGTTTGGGGTATAAAAAAATCCCATAAATAACCGTATGCTCGTAGCTGTTCGTTAAGGTACTGGGAATAGATAAATTTTGTATATTACTGTTAAACCGTGGCTGTCCGTCAAAGTACGGGGAATAAATAAATCTCGTATATTAACGTCTGCTTGTGGCTATACGTGAAGAAACGGGGAATACATATATCCCGTAAAATACTGTTAGCCCGTGGCTTGCCGTCAAAGTACGGGAAATAAAAAAATTCCATGAATTAGCGTATGCTCGTTCCTGTCCGGTAAGGTACGGGGAATAAAATAATCTCGTAAATTATTGTATGTCCATGGCTGTCTTTCAAAGTGCAAGGAATAAATTGATCCCGTTAATTACCGTATGCTCGTAGCTGTCCGTCAAGGTACCGGAGATTTAAAATCCCGTAAATTACTGTTACCCCGTGGCTGTTCGTGAAAGTACAGAAAATTAATAAATCCCGTTAAATACCGTGTGCTCGTATCTGTCCGTAAAGGTACGGGGAATAAACGAATCCCGTACATCACCGTACGCTTGTAGCTGTCCGTTAAGATGCGGGAAATAACTGAATCAAGTAAATTGCTGCTAGCCCGTGGTTGTCCGTCAAAGTACGGGAAACAAATGAATTCCGTAAATTACCGTATGCTTCAAGCTCTCCGTCAAGGTACAGAAAATAAATAAATCCTGTAAATTACTGTTAGCCCGTGCCTGTCCGTCGAAATACGGGGAATAAATAAATTCCGTATATTACCGTATGCTGGTAGCTGTCCGTCAAGGTACAGGGAATTAATTAATCCCGTTAATTACGGTATGTTTGTGGCTGTCTTTAAAAGAACGGGGAATAAATTAATCCCGTTAATTACCGTATGCTCCTTGCTGTCTGTCAAGGTGCAGTGGATGAAAAAATCCCGTAAATTACTGTTAGTCCGTGACTGTCGGTCGAAGTACGGGGAATAAATCAATTCCGTGAATTACCGTTTGCCTGTGGCTGTCCGTCAAGGTTTAGGGAAGGAAAAAATACCATAAATTACCGTATGCTCGTAGCTGTTTGTAAAGTTACTGGGAATAAATAAATCCCGTATATTACTGTTAGCCCGTGGCTGTCTGTCGAAGTACGGGGAATAAATCAATCCCGTATATTACCGCATGCTTGTGGCTATACGGGAAGGAACGAAGAATGAATAAATCCCGTAAATTAATGTTAGCCCGTGGCTTGCCGTCAAAGTACGGAAAATAAAAAAATTCCATGAATAACCGTATGCTCGTTGCTGTCCGTCGAGGTACGGGAGATTTAAAATATTGTAAATTATTGTTAGCCCGTGGCTGTTTGTCAAAGCACAGGAAATAAATAAATCCCGTTAAATACCGTGTGCTCGCAGCTGTCCGTAAAGGTACGGGGGATGAATAAATCCCGTAAATAACTGTTAGCTTGTGGCTGTTAGTCAAAGTACAGGAGAGAAAATTAATTCCGTTAATAACCGTATGCTCGTAGCTCTCCGTCAAGGTACAGGGGATAAACAAATGCCGTACATTACCGTACACTTGCAAATGTCCGTCAAGATACGGGGAATAACTAAATCCAGTAAATTACTATTAGCCCGTGGCTGTCCGTCAAAGTACAAGGAATGAATTAATTCCGTTAATAACCGTATGCTCGTAGCTCACCGTCAAGGGACAGGGGATAAATAAATCCCGTACATTACCGTATGCTCGTAGCTGTCCGTCAAGATACGGGAAATAACTGAATCCAGTAAATTACTGCTAGCTCGTGGTTGTCCGTCAGAGTACGGGAAACGAATTAATTCCGTGAATTACCGTATGCTTGAAGCTATCCGTCAAAGTACCGAAAATAAATAAATCCTGTAAATTACTGTTAGCCCGTGCCTGTCCGTCGAAATACGGGGAATAAATAAATTCCGTATATTACCGTATGCTGGTAGCTGTCCGTCAAGGTACAGGGAATTAATTAATCCCGTTAATTACGGTATGTTTGTGGCTGTCTTTAAAAGAACGGGGAATAAATTAATCCCGTTAATTACCGTATGCTCCTTGCTGTCTGTCAAGGTGCAGTGGATGAAAAAATCCCGTAAATTACTGTTAGTCCGTGACTGTCGGTCGAAGTACGGGGAATAAATCAATTCCGTGAATTACCGTTTGCCTGTGGCTGTCCGTCAAGGTTTAGGGAAGGAAAAAATACCATAAATTACCGTATGCTCGTAGCTGTTTGTAAAGTTACTGGGAATAAATAAATCCCGTATATTACTGTTAGCCCGTGGCTGTCTGTCGAAGTACGGGGAATAAATCAATCCCGTATATTACCGCATGCTTGTGGCTATACGGGAAGGAACGAAGAATGAATAAATCCCGTAAATTAATGTTAGCCCGTGGCTTGCCGTCAAAGTACGGAAAATAAAAAAATTCCATGAATAACCGTATGCTCGTTGCTGTCCGTCGAGGTACGGGAGATTTAAAATATTGTAAATTATTGTTAGCCCGTGGCTGTTTGTCAAAGCACAGGAAATAAATAAATCCCGTTAAATACCGTGTGCTCGCAGCTGTCCGTAAAGGTACGGGGGATGAATAAATCCCGTAAATAACTGTTAGCTTGTGGCTGTTAGTCAAAGTACAGGAGAGAAAATTAATTCCGTTAATAACCGTATGCTCGTAGCTCTCCGTCAAGGTACAGGGGATAAACAAATGCCGTACATTACCGTACACTTGCAAATGTCCGTCAAGATACGGGGAATAACTAAATCCAGTAAATTACTATTAGCCCGTGGCTGTCCGTCAAAGTACAAGGAATGAATTAATTCCGTTAATAACCGTATGCTCGTAGCTCACCGTCAAGGGACAGGGGATAAATAAATCCCGTACATTACCGTATGCTCGTAGCTGTCCGTCAAGATACGGGAAATAACTGAATCCAGTAAATTACTGCTAGCTCGTGGTTGTCCGTCAGAGTACGGGAAACGAATTAATTCCGTGAATTACCGTATGCTTGAAGCTATCCGTCAAAGTACCGAAAATAAATAAATCCTGTAAATTACTGTTAGCCCGTGCCTGTCCGTCGAAATACGGGGAATAAATAAATTCCGTATATTACCGTATGCTGGTAGCTGTCCGTCAAGGTACGGGGAATTAATTAATCCCGTTAATTACGGTATGTTTGTGGCTGTCTTTTAAAGAACGGGGAATAAATTAATCCCGTTAATTACCGTATGCTCCTTGCTGTCTGTCAAGGTGCAGTGGATGAAAAAATCCCGTAAATTACTGTTAGTCCGTGACTGTCGGTCGAAGTACGGGGAATAAATCAATTCCGTTAATTACCGTTTGCCTGTGGCTGTCCGTCAAGGTTTAGGGAAGGAAAAAATACCATAAATTACCGTATGCTTGTAGCTGTTTGTAAAGTTACTGGGAATAAATAAATCCCGTATATTACTGTTAGCCCGTGGCTGTCTGTCGAAGTACGGGGAATAAATCAATCCCGTATATTACCGCATGCTTGTGGCTATACGGGAAGGAACGAAGAATGAATAAATCCCGTAAATTAATGTTAGCCCGTGGCTTGCCGTCAAAGTACGGAAAATAAAAAAATTCCATGAATAACCGTATGCTCGTTGCTGTCCGTCGAGGTACGGGAGATTTAAAATATTGTAAATTATTGTTAGCCCGTGGCTGTTTGTCAAAGCACAGGAAATAAATAAATCCCGTTAAATACCGTGTGCTCGCAGCTGTCCGTAAAGGTACGGGGGATGAATAAATCCCGTAAATAACTGTTAGCTTGTGGCTGTTAGTCAAAGTACAGGAGAGAAAATTAATTCCGTTAATAATCGTATGCTCGTAGCTCTCCGTCAAGGTACAGGGGATAAACAAATGCCGTACATTACCGTACACTTGCAAATGTCCGTCAAGATACGGGGAATAACTAAATCCAGTAAATTACTATTAGCCCGTGGCTGTCCGTCAAAGTACAAGGAATGAATTAATTCCGTTAATAACCGTATGCTCGTAGCTCACCGTCAAGGGACAGGGGATAAATAAATCCCGTACATTACCGTATGCTCGTAGCTGTCCGTCAAGATACGGGAAATAACTGAATCCAGTAAATTACTGCTAGCTCGTGGTTGTCCGTCAGAGTACGGGAAACGAATTAATTCCGTGAATTACCGTATGCTTGAAGCTATCCGTCAAAGTACCGAAAATAAATAAATCCTGTAAATTACTGTTAGCCCGTGCCTGTCCGTCGAAATACGGGGAATAAATAAATTCCGTATATTACCGTATGCTGGTAGCTGTCCGTCAAGGTACAGGGAATTAATTAATCCCGTTAATTACGGTATGTTTGTGGCTGTCTTTAAAAGAACGGGGAATAAATTAATCCCGTTAATTACCGTATGCTCCTTGCTGTCTGTCAAGGTGCAGTGGATGAAAAAATCCCGTAAATTACTGTTAGTCCGTGACTGTCGGTCGAAGTACGGGGAATAAATCAATTCCGTGAATTACCGTTTGCCTGTGGCTGTCCGTCAAGGTTTAGGGAAGGAAAAAATACCATAAATTACCGTATGCTCGTAGCTGTTTGTAAAGTTACTGGGAATAAATAAATCCCGTATATTACTGTTAGCCCGTGGCTGTCTGTCGAAGTACGGGGAATAAATCAATCCCGTATATTACCGCATGCTTGTGGCTATACGGGAAGGAACGAAGAATGAATAAATCCCGTAAATTAATGTTAGCCCGTGGCTTGCCGTCAAAGTACGGAAAATAAAAAAATTCCATGAATAACCGTATGCTCGTTGCTGTCCGTCGAGGTACGGGAGATTTAAAATATTGTAAATTATTGTTAGCCCGTGGCTGTTTGTCAAAGCACAGGAAATAAATAAATCCCGTTAAATACCGTGTGCTCGCAGCTGTCCGTAAAGGTACGGGGGATGAATAAATCCCGTAAATAACTGTTAGCTTGTGGCTGTTAGTCAAAGTACAGGAGAGAAAATTAATTCCGTTAATAACCGTATGCTCGTAGCTCTCCGTCAAGGTACAGGGGATAAACAAATGCCGTACATTACCGTACACTTGCAAATGTCCGTCAAGATACGGGGAATAACTAAATCCAGTAAATTACTATTAGCCCGTGGCTGTCCGTCAAAGTACAAGGAATGAATTAATTCCGTTAATAACCGTATGCTCGTAGCTCACCGTCAAGGGACAGGGGATAAATAAATCCCGTACATTACCGTATGCTCGTAGCTGTCCGTCAAGATACGGGAAATAACTGAATCCAGTAAATTACTGCTAGCTCGTGGTTGTCCGTCAGAGTACGGGAAACGAATTAATTCCGTGAATTACCGTATGCTTGAAGCTATCCGTCAAAGTACCGAAAATAAATAAATCCTGTAAATTACTGTTAGCCCGTGCCTGTCCGTCGAAATACGGGGAATAAATAAATTCCGTATATTACCGTATGCTGGTAGCTGTCCGTCAAGGTACAGGGAATTAATTAATCCCGTTAATTACGGTATGTTTGTGGCTGTCTTTAAAAGAACGGGGAATAAATTAATCCCGTTAATTACCGTATGCTCCTTGCTGTCTGTCAAGGTGCAGTGGATGAAAAAATCCCGTAAATTACTGTTAGTCCGTGACTGTCGGTCGAAGTACGGGGAATAAATCAATTCCGTGAATTACCGTTTGCCTGTGGCTGTCCGTCAAGGTTTAGGGAAGGAAAAAATACCATAAATTACCGTATGCTCGTAGCTGTTTGTAAAGTTACTGGGAATAAATAAATCCCGTATATTACTGTTAGCCCGTGGCTGTCTGTCGAAGTACGGGGAATAAATCAATCCCGTATATTACCGCATGCTTGTGGCTATACGGGAAGGAACGAAGAATGAATAAATCCCGTAAATTAATGTTAGCCCGTGGCTTGCCGTCAAAGTACGGAAAATAAAAAAATTCCATGAATAACCGTATGCTCGTTGCTGTCCGTCGAGGTACGGGAGATTTAAAATATTGTAAATTATTGTTAGCCCGTGGCTGTTTGTCAAAGCACAGGAAATAAATAAATCCCGTTAAATACCGTGTGCTCGCAGCTGTCCGTAAAGGTACGGGGGATGAATAAATCCCGTAAATAACTGTTAGCTTGTGGCTGTTAGTCAAAGTACAGGAGAGAAAATTAATTCCGTTAATAACCGTATGCTCGTAGCTCTCCGTCAAGGTACAGGGGATAAACAAATCCCGTACATTACCGTACACTTGCAAATGTCCGTCAAGATACGGGGAATAACTAAATCCAGTAAATTACTATTAGCCCGTGGCTGTCCGTCAAAGTACAAGGAATGAATTAATTCCGTTAATAACCGTATGCTTGTAGCTCACCGTCAAGGGACAGGGGATAAATAAATCCCGTACATTACCGTACGTTCGTAGCTGTCCGTCAAGATACGGGAAATAACTGAATCCAGTAAATTACTGCTAGCTCGTGGTTGTCCGTCAGAGTACGGGAAACGAATTAATTCCGTAAATTACCGTATGCTTGAAGCTATCTGTCAAAGTACCGAAAATAAATAAATCCCGTAAATAACTGTTAGCTTGTGGCTGTTAGTCAAAGTACAGGAGAGAAAATTAATTCCGTTAATAACCGTATGCTCGTAGCTTTCCGTCAAGGTTTGGGGTATAAAAAAATCCCATAAATAACCGTATGCTTGTAGCTGTTCGTTAAGGTACTGGGAATAGATAAATTCTGTATATTACTGTTAGCCCGTGGCTGTCCGTCGAAGTACGGGGAATAAATAAATCTCGTATATTACCGTATGCTTGTGGCTATACGTGAAGCAACGGGGAATACATATATCCCGTAAAATACTGTTAGCCCGTGGCTTGCCGTCAAAGTACGGAAAATAAAAAAATTCCATGAATTACCGTATGCTTGTTCCTGTCCGGTAAGGTACGGGGAATAAAATAATCTCGTAAATTATTGTATGTCCATGGCTGTCTTTCAAAGTGCAAGGAATAAATTGATCCCGTTGGTAGCTGTCCGTCAAGATACGGGAAATTAATAAATTTCGTCAATTACTGTTAGCCCTTGGCTGTCCGTCGAAGTACGGTGAATAAATTTATCCTATAAATTATCGTTTGCCTGTGGCTGTCTGTCAAAGTACGGGAAATAAATTAATCCCGTTAGATACCGTATGATCGTAGCTGTCCGTCAAGGCACAGAAGATGAATAAATCCCGTAAATTACCGTTTGCCCGTGACTATACGTCAAGGTACGGATGATGAATGAATCCCGTAAATTACTGTTAGTCCGTGGCTGTCCGTCAAAGTACCGGAGATAAATTAATCCCGTTAATTACCGTATGCTCGTAGCTCTTCGTCAACGTACAGGGGATAAACAAATCCCGTACTTTACCATACGCTTGGTAGCTGTCCGTCAAGATACGGGAAATTAATAAATTTCGTCAATTACTGTTAGCCCTTGGCTGTCCGTCGAAGTACGGTGAATAAATTTATCCTGTAAATTATCGTTTGCCTGTGGCTGTCTGTCAAAGTACGGGGAATAAATTAATCCCGTTAATTAGTGTATGCTCGTTGCTGTCTGTCAAGGTTTGGGGTTTAAAAAAATCCCATAAATAACCGTATGCTCGTAGCTGTTTGTTAAGGTACTGGAAATGGATAAATTTCGTATATTACTGTTAGCCCGTAGCTGTCGGTCGAAGTACGGGGAATAAATAAATCTCGTATATTACCGTATGCTTGTGGCTATACGTAAAGAAACGGAAAATACATATATCCCGTAAATTTCTGTTAGCCCGTGGCTGTTCGTCAAAGTACAGGAAATAAATAAATCCCGTTAAATACCGTGTGCTCGTAGCTCTTCGTCAACGTTCAGGGGATAAACAAATCTCGTACTTTACCATACGCTTGGTAGCTGTCCGTCAAGATACGGGAAATTAATAAATTTTGTCAATTACTGTTAGCCCTTGGCTGTCCGTCGAAGTACGGTGAATAAATTTATCCTGTAAATTATCGTTTGCCTGTGGCTGTCCGCCAAAGTACGGGAAATAAATTAATCCCGTTAGATACCGTATGATCGTAGCTGTCCGTCAAGGCACAGAAGATAAATAAATCCCGTAAATTACCGTTTGCCCGTGACTATACGTCAAGGTACGGATGATGAATGAATCCCGTAAATTACTGTTAGTCCGTGGCTGTCCGTCAAAGTACCGGAGATAAATTAATCCCGTTAATTACCGTATGCTCGTAGCTCTTCGTCAACGTACAGGGGATCAACAAATCTCGTACTTTACCATACGCTTGGTAGCTGTCCGTCAAGATACGGGAAATTAATAAATTTTGTCAATTACTGTTAGCCCTTGGCTGTCCGTCGAAGTACGGTGAATAAATTTATCCTGTAAATTATCGTTTGCCTGTGGCTGTCTGTCAAAGTACGGGGAATAAATTAATCCCGTTAATTAGTGTATGCTCGTTGCTGTCTGTCAAGGTTTGGGGTTTAAAAAAATCCCATAAATAACCGTATGCTCGTAGCTGTTTGTTAAGGTACTGGAAATGGATAAATTTCGTATATTACTGTTAGCCCGTAGCTGTCGGTCGAAGTACGGGGAATAAATAAATCTCGTATATTACCGTATGCTTGTGGCTATACGTAAAGAAACGGAAAATACATATATCCCGTAAATTTCTGTTAGCCCGTGGCTGTTCGTCAAAGTACAGGAAATAAATAAATCCCGTTAAATACCGTGTGCTCGTAGCTCTTCGTCAACGTTCAGGGGATAAACAAATCTCGTACTTTACCATACGCTTGGTAGCTGTCCGTCAAGATACGGGAAATTAATAAATTTTGTCAATTACTGTTAGCCCTTGGCTGTCCGTCGAAGTACGGTGAATAAATTTATCCTGTAAATTATCGTTTGCCTGTGGCTGTCCGCCAAAGTACGGGAAATAAATTAATCCCGTTAGATACCGTATGATCGTAGCTGTCCGTCAAGGCACAGAAGATAAATAAATCCCGTAAATTACCGTTTGCCCGTGACTATACGTCAAGGTACGGATGATGAATGAATCCCGTAAATTACTGTTAGTCCGTGGCTGTCCGTCAAAGTACCGGAGATAAATTAATCCCGTTAATTACCGTATGCTCGTAGCTCTTCGTCAACGTACAGGGGATAAACAAATCCCGTACTTTACCATACGATTGGTAGCTGTGCGTCAAGATACGGGAAATTGTTAAAATTTCGTCAATTACTGTTAGCCCTTGGCTGTCCGTCGAAGTACGGTGCATAAATTTATCCGGTAAATTATCGTTTGCCTGTGGCTGTCTGTCAAAGTACGGGGAATAAATTAATCCCGTTAAATACCGTATGATCGTAGCTGTCCGTCAAGGCACAGAAGATAAATAAATCCCGTACATTACCGTACGCTTGTAGCTTTCTGTCAAGATACATGAAATAACTAAATCCACTAAATTACTTTTAGCTCGTGGCAGTCCGTCAAAGTACGGGAAATAAGTAAATCCCGTTAATTACCGTATGCTCGTAGCTGTCTGTCAAGATACGGGGGATTGGAAATCCAGTAAATTACTGTTAGTCCGTGGCTGTCTGTGAAAGTACATGAAATAAATTAATTATGTTAATAACCGTATGCTCGTAGCTCACCGTCAAGGGACAGGGGATAAATAAATCCCGTACATTACTGTACGTTCGTAGCTGTTCGTCAAGGTACGGGAAATAACTGAATCCAGTAAATTACTGCTAGCTCGTGGTTGTCCGTCAAAGTACGGGAAACAAATTAATTCCGTACATTACCGTATGCTTGAAGCTATTCGTCAAAGTACCGAAAATTAATAAATCCTGTAAATTACTGTTAGCCCGTGCCTGTCCGTCGAAGTACGGGGAATAAATAAATTCCGTATATTACCGTATGCTCGTAGCTGTCCGTCAAGGTACGTGGAATAAATAAATCCTGTAAATTACCGTATGCTGGTAGCTGTCTGTCAAGGTGCAGTGGATAAAAAAATCCCGTACATTACTGTTAGTCCGTGACTGTCGGTCGAAGTACGGGGAATAAATCAATTCCGTGAATTACCGTCTTCCCGTGGCTGTCTGTCAAGGTTTGGGGAAGGAAAAATTACCATAAATTACCGTATGCTCGTAGCTGTTCGTTAAGGTACTGGGAATAAATAAATCCCGTATATTACTGTTAGCACGTGGCTGTCTGTCGGAATACGGGGAATAAATAAATCCCGTATATCACCGCATGCTTGTGGCTATACGTGAAGAAACGGGGAATGAATAAATCCCGTAAATTAATGTTAGCCCGTGGCTTGCCGTCAAAGTACGAAAAATAAAAAAATTCCATGAATAACCGTATGCTCGTTGCTGTCCGTCGAGGTACGGGAGATTCAAAATCTCGTAAATTACTGTTAGCCCGTGGCTGTTCGTCAAAGCACAGGAAATAAATAAATCCCGTTAAATACCGTGTGCTCGTAGCTGTCCGTAAATGTACGGTGGATGAATAAATCCCGTAAATAACTGTTAGCTTGTGGCTGTTAGTCAAAGTACAGGAGAGAAAATTAAGTCCGTTAATANGTACCGAAAATAAATAAATTCTGTAAATTACTGTTAGCTCGTGCCTGTCCGTCGAAGTACGGGGAATAAATAAATCCCGTATATTACCGTATGCTCGTAGCTATCCGTCAAGGTACGTTAAATGAATAAATCCTGTAAATTACTGTATGCTCGTAGCTGTCTGTCAAGGTACGGGCAATAACTAGATCTCGTAAATTACTGTTAGCCCATGGCTGTCCGTCAAGATACGGGAAATTAATAAACATCGTAAATTACTGTTAGCCCGTGGCTGTCCGTCAAAGTACGTAAAATAAATAAATCCTGTAAATTACTGTATGCCCGTGGCTGTCTGTCAAAGAACGGGGAATATAAAAATCCCATAACTTCCCGTATGCTGGTAGCTGTCCGTCAAGGTACGGGTAATAAATTAATCCCGTAATTTACGGTATGTCCGTGGCTGTCTGTCAAAGTACGGGGAATAAATTAATCCCGTTAATTAGTGTATGCTCGTTGCTGTCTGTCAAGGTTTGGGGTTTAAAAAAATCCCATAAATAACCGTATGCTCGTAGCTGTTTGTTAAGGTACTGGAAATGGATAAATTTCGTATATTACTGTTAGCCCGTAGCTGTCGGTCGAAGTACGGGGAATAAATAAATCTCGTATTTTACCGTATGCTTGTGGCTATACGTAAAGAAACGGAAAATACATATATCCCGTAAATTTCTGTTAGCCCGTGGCTGTTCGTCAAAGTACAGGAAATAAATAAATCCCGTTAAATACCGTGTGCTCGTAGCTCTTCGTCAACGTNTAAATAAATCTCGTATTTTACCGTATGCTTGTGGCTATACGTAAAGAAACGAAAAATACATATATCCCGTAAATTTCTGTTAGCCCGTGGCTGTTCGTCAAAGTACAGGAAATAAATAAATCCCGTTAAATACCGTGTGCTCGTAGCTCTTCGTCAACGTTCAGGGGATAAACAAATCTCGTACTTTACCATACGCTTGGTAGCTGTCCGTCAAGATACGGGAAATTAATAAATTTTGTCAATTACTGTTAGCCCTTGGCTGTCCGTCGAAGTACGGTGAATAAATTTATCCTGTAAATTATCGTTTGCCTGTGGCTGTCCGCCAAAGTACGGGAAATAAATTAATCCCGTTAGATACCGTATGATCGTAGCTGTCCGTCAAGGCACAGAAGATAAATAAATCCCGTAAATTACCGTTTGCCCGTGGCTATACGTCAAGGTACGGATGATGAATGAATCCCGTAAATTACTGTTAGTCCGTGGCTGTCCGTCAAAGTACCGGAGATAAATTAATCCCGTTAATTACCGTATGCTCGTAGCTCTTCGTCAACGTACAGGGGATCAACAAATCTCGTACTTTACCATACGCTTGGTAGCTGTCCGTCAAGATACGGGAAATTAATAAATTTCGTCAATTACTGTTAGCCCTTGGCTGTCCGTCGAAGTACGGTGAATAAATTTATCCGGTAAATTATCGTTTGCCTGTGGCTGTCTGTCAAAGTACGGGGATTAAATTAATCCCGTTAAATACCGTATGATCGTAGATGTCCGTCAAGGCACAGAAGATGAATAAATCCCGTAAAATACCGTGTGCTCGTAGCTTTTTGTCAAGGTACGGGGAATAAATCAATCCCATAAATTACCGTATGCTTGTGGCTGTCCAATCAGGAACGGGAAATGAATAAATTCCGTAATTTACTGTTAGTCTGTGGCTGTCTGTCAAAGTTCGGGAAATAAATAAATCCCGTAAATTACCGTGTGCTCGTAGCTGTCCGTAAAGGTACTAGGAATGAACAAATTCCGTGAATTACCGTATGCCCGTGGCTATACGTCAAGGTACAGTAGATAAATAAATCCCGTACATTACCGTACGCTTGTAGCTTTCTGTCAAGATACATGAAATAACTAAATCCACTAAATTACTTTTAGCTCGTGGCAGTCCGTCAAAGTACGGGAAATAAATAAATCCCGTTAATTACCGTATGCTCGTAGCTGTCTGTCAAGATACGGGGGATTGGAAATCCAGTAAATTACTGTTAGTCCGTGGCTGTCTGTGAAAGTACATCAAATAAATTAATTATGTTAATAACCGTATGCTCGTAGCTCACCGTCAAGGGACAGGGGATAAATAAATCCCGTACATTACTGTACGTTCGTAGCTGTTCGTCAAGATACGGGAAATAACTGAATCCAGTAAATTACTGCTAGCTCGTGGTTGTCCGTCAAAGTACGGGAAACAAATTAATTCCGTAAATTACCGTATGCTTAAAGCTATTCGTCAAAGTACCGAAAATTAATAAATCCTGTAAATTACTGTTAGCCCGTGCCTGTCCGTCGAAGTACGGGGAATAAATAAATCCCGTTAAATACCGTGTGCTCGTATCTGTCCGTAAAGGTACGGGGAATATACGAATCCCGTATATCACCGTGCGCTTGTAGCTGTCCGTCAAGATGCGGGAAATAACTGAATCAAGTAAATTACTGCTAGCCCGTGGTTGTCCGTCGAAGTACGGGAAACAAATGAATTTCGTAAATTACCGTATGCTTAAAGCTCTCCGTCAAGGTACGGAAAATGAATAAATCCTGTAAATTACTGTTAGCTCGTGCCTGTCCGTTGAAGTACGGGGAATAAATAAACCCCGTATATTACAGTATGCTCGTAGCTATCCGTCAAGGTACGTTAAATAAATAAATCCTGTAAATTACTGTATGCTTGTGGCTGTCTGTCAAGGTACGGGCAATAACTAGATCTCGTAAATTACTGTTAGCCCATGGCTGTCCGTCAAGATACGGGAAATTAATAAACATCGTAAATTACTGTTAGCCCGTGGCTGTCCGTCAAAGTACGTAAAATAAATAAATCCTGTAAATTACTGTATGCCCGTGGCTGTCTGTCAAAGAACGGGGAATATAAAAATCCCATAACTTCCCGTATGCTGGTAGCTGTCCGTCAAGGTACGGGTAAAAAATTAATCCCGTAATTTACGGTATGTCCGTGGCTGTCTGTCAAAGTACGGGGAATAAATTAATCCCGTTAATTAGTGTATGCTCGTTGCTGTCTGTCAAGGTTTGGGGTTTAAAAAAATCCCATAAATAACCGTATGCTCGTAGCTGTTTGTTAAGGTACTGGAAATGGATAAATTTCGTATATTACTGTTAGCCCATAGCTGTCCGTCGAAGTACGGGGAATAAATAAATCTCGTATTTTACCGTATGCTTGTGGCTATACGTAAAGAAACGAAAAATACATATATCCCGTAAATTTCTGTTAGCCCGTGGCTGTTCGTCAAAGTACAGGAAATAAATAAATCCCGTTAAATACCGTGTGCTCGTAGCTCTTCGTCAACGTACAGGGGATAAACAAATCTCGTACTTTACCATACGCTTGGTAGCTGTCCGTCAAGATACGGGAAATTAATAAATTTCGTCAATTACTGTTAGCCCTTGGCTGTCCGTCGAAGTACGGTGAATAAATTTATCCGGTAAATTATCGTTTGCCTGTGGCTGTCTGTCAAAGTACGGGGATTAAATTAATCCCGTTAAATACCGTATGATCGTAGATGTCCGTCAAGGCACAGAAGATGAATAAATCCCGTAAAATACCGTGTGCTCGTAGCTTTTTGTCAAGGTACGGGGAATAAATCAATCCCATAAATTACCGTATGCTTGTGGCTGTCCAATCAGGAACGGGAAATGAATAAATTCCGTAATTTACTGTTAGTCTGTGGCTGTCTGTCAAAGTTCGGGAAATAAATAAATCCCGTAAATTACCGTGTGCTCGTAGCTGTCCGTAAAGGTACTAGGAATGAACAAATTCCGTGAATTACCGTATGCCCGTGGCTATACGTCAAGGTACAGTAGATAAATAAATCCCGTACATTACCGTACGCTTGTAGCTTTCTGTCAAGATACATGAAATAACTAAATCCACTAAATTACTTTTAGCTCGTGGCAGTCCGTCAAAGTACGGGAAATAAATAAATCCCGTTAATTACCGTATGCTCGTAGCTGTCTGTCAAGATACGGGGGATTGGAAATCCAGTAAATTACTGTTAGTCCGTGGCTGTCCGTGAAAGTACAGGAAATAAATTAATTATGTTAATAACCGTATGCTCGTAGCTCACCGTCAAGGGACAGGGGATAAATAAATCCCGTACATTACTGTACGTTCGTAGCTGTTCGTCAAGGTACGGGAAATAACTGAATCCAGTAAATTACTGCTAGCTCGTGGTTGTCCGTCAAAGTACGGGAAACAAATTAATTCCGTACATTACCGTATGCTTGAAGCTATTCGTCAAAGTACCGAAAATTAATAAATCCTGTAAATTACTGTTAGCCCGTGCCTGTCCGTCGAAGTACGGGGAATAAATAAATTCCGTATATTACCGTATGCTCGTAGCTGTCCGTCAAGGTACGTGGAATAAATAAATCCTGTAAATTACCGTATGCTGGTAGCTGTCTGTCAAGGTGCAGTGGATAAAAAAATCCCGTACATTACTGTTAGTCCGTGACTGTCGGTCGAAGTACGGGGAATAAATCAATTCCGTGAATTACCGTCTTCCCGTGGCTGTCTGTCAAGGTTTGGGGAAGGAAAAATTACCATAAATTACCGTATGCTCGTAGCTGTTCGTTAAGGTACTGGGAATAAATAAATCCCGTATATTACTGTTAGCACGTGGCTGTCTGTCGGAATACGGGGAATAAATAAATCCCGTATATCACCGCATGCTTGTGGCTATACGTGAAGAAACGGGGAATGAATAAATCCCGTAAATTAATGTTAGCCCGTGGCTTGCCGTCAAAGTACGAAAAATAAAAAAATTCCATGAATAACCGTATGCTCGTAGCTGTCCGTCAAGGTACGGGAGATTCAAAATCTCGTAAATTACTGTTAGCCCGTGGCTGTTCGTCAAAGCACAGGAAATAAATAAATCCCGTTAAATACCGTGTGCTCGTAGCTGTCCGTAAATGTACGGTGGATGAATAAATCCCGTAAATAACTGTTAGCTTGTGGCTGTTAGTCAAAGTACAGGAGAGAAAATTAAGTCCGTTAATTACCGTATGCTCGTAGCTCTCCGTCAAGGTACAGGGGATAAACAAATCCCGTACATTACCGTACGCTCGTAGCTGTCCGTTAAGATACGGGAAATAACTAAATCCAGTAAATTACTATTAGCCCGTGGCTTTCCGTCAAAGTACGGGGAATAAATAAATCCCGTGTATTACTGCATGTCCGTGGCTGTCTGTCAAGATACGGGAAATTAATAAATTTCGTCAATTACTGTTAGCCCGTGGCTGTCTGTCAAAGAACGTGGATTAAATGAATCCCGTAAATTACCGTATGCCTGTTGCTGTCTGTCAAACTACGAAGAATAGAAAAATACCATACATTGGCGTATGCTTGTTCCTGTCTGTCACGGTACGGGGAATAAATTAATCCCGTAAATTACCGTATGTCTGTGGCTGTCTGTCAAAGTACGGGAAATAGATAAATCCCGTACATTACCGTACGCTCGTAGCTCTCCATCAAGATACGGGAAATAACTAAAATCAGGAAATTACTGCTCGCCCGTGGCTTTCCGTCAAAGTACGGGGAAAAAAAATTCTGTAAATTACCGTATGCTCGTAGCTGTCTGTCAAGGTACGGGGCGTAAATAAATTCCATAAATTACTGGATGCTCGTGGCTGTCCGTCAAGGTAAGATATATGAATAAATCCCGTGTATTACCGTATGCCCGTGGCTGTCTGTCAAGGTACGGTGGATGAGAAAATCTCGTAAATTACTGTTAGTCCGTGAGTGTTCGTCGAAGTACGGGGAATAAATCAATCCCGTAAATTACCGTATGCCCGTGGCTGTCCGTCAAGGATCAAGGGATGAAAAAATTTCATAAATTACCGTATGCTCGTAGCTGTCTGTCAAGGTACTGGGAATAAATAAATATTGTATATTACCGTATGCTTGTGGCAATACGTTAAGGTACGGGGGATTAAAAATCCCATAAATTACTATTAGCCCGTGGCTGTTCGTTAAAGTACGGGAAATAAATCAATCCCGTTAATTACCGTATGCTCGTAGCTCTCTGTCAAGATACAAGGGATGAATAAATCCCGTACATTACCGTACGCTCGTAGCTGTCTGTCGAGATACGGAAAATAACTAAATCCAGTAAATTACTGCTAGCCCTGGCTGTCCGTCAAAGTACGGGGAATGAATAAATTCCGTGAATTACTGTTAGCCCGTGGCCGTCCGTCAAAGTACGGGAAATAAATTAATTCTGTTAATTACCGTATGCTCGCAGCTGTCCGTCAAGTTACGGGCAGTAATTAAATTTTGTAAATTTCTGTTAACCCGTGGCTGTCCGTCAAGGTACGGGGAATAAATTTATCCCGTAAATTACCGTATGTCCGTGGCTGTCTGTCAAAGAACGAAAAATAAATTAATCCCTTAAATTACCGTTTGCTCGTTGCTGTCTGTCAAGGTTTGGGGGATGAAAAAATCCCATAAATTACCTTATGCTCGTAGCTGTCCGTAAAGGTACTGGGAATAAATAAATCCCGTATATTACTGTTAGCCCATGGCTGTCCGTCAAAGTACGGAAAATAAATTAATCCTGTTAATTACCGTATGAAAAAAAAGAAAAATATCGATTAAGCGAATAGGTGATCGCCATGTTTAGCTTTGCTGTCCCAAAAAATTAGAATTATTACTTAGTAAGTATAAAAAAAAAACCTTGTTTGTCAGCTTTTAACCTATAACATAAGTACCTGAGGTTTCGAGAATATATAACAACTATGATTTAGCATAAGTATGTTAAACAATTTAGACGAGATAAAATGAAATTTAGAGTTAAGCGCGTGAAGCGTTAAGGCAGCAGAGCCCCCAAGTTTAATAAAAATCAATTGAGACTAAATCTTGTAACAACTTGATAAAAGATCTATTATAGTTCTCAAATCGTCTGAAAAATTTTAACTCAGTAGATAGGCAAGACCTAATTGCAAATTTTGTGCTAATTTACAGGTACCTACAGATATTATTTAGATCATGATAATAGATACAAGAATAAAACTAAAAATAAAAAAGATGTAATGATGAAAGATTGTACAGAAAAATTAAGTACTTATTTGAGAGATGTAAAAAGACGTAAGCGGCAGGAGTCAAGAGAAAACAAAATACAACTACGACGGATATCTTAGTAAATACAGGAAAATTAAAATTTCATAACTTATTTAAAGAATGTCCGACATAATGTACGATCAGTCAAAATAAACAATTTTTGATTATGTTCAAGAGAGAGGTACGTCTTGTTCATGCATTACAATTTTTCCATCAGTGGGACTTGAACTTTTTACCGGTAAAAATCGCAAAAACGTCCACTTTGCCATGTGTCTAAATCAACTCAAAAGCCTCTAAACTTAATAATTTTACTGTCCAAAGAACATTTTTTTTCCCATTGGAACTTCTACTTTTTTTTATTAGTGGGACTTGTATTTTTCTTCGTCAGTAGGACTTGTAATTTTTATCGGTAAAAATCGCAAAAACGTGCACTTTGCCACGTGTCTAAATCGACTCAAAAACCTTTAAACTGCATAATTTTACTGTCCAAAAAACATTTTTTTTCCCATTGGAACTTGTACTTTTTTCTATTAGTGGGACTTGTATTTTTCTTCGTCAGTAGGACTTGTAATTTTTATCGGTAAAAATCGCAAAACCGTCTACTTTGCCGCGTGTCTAAATAGACTTGAAAACCTTTAAACTGCATAACTTTATTGTCTAAGAAACATATTTTTTCCCATTGGAACTCGTACTTTTTTTTCATTAGTCGGACTTGTATTTTTTTTTGTCAGTGGGACTTGTAATTTTTTGGTAAAAATCGCAAAAACGTCCACTTTGCCACTTGTCCTAATCGCCTTAAGAACCTTTAAACTGCATTATTTTACTGTCTAAAAAACGTATTTTTTTCAATTAAAAATTGTACTTTTTTTTCATTAGTGGGACTTATATCTTCATTCGTCAGTGGAACTTGAAATTTTTTGGTAAAAATCGCAAAAACGTCCACTTTGCCGCGTGTCTGAATAGACTCAAAAACCTTTATACTGCATAATTTTACTGTCCAAAAAACTTATTTTTTGTCAATTTGAAATTGTACTTTTTTCATTAGTCGGACTTATATTTTCATTCGTCAGTGGGACTTGAAATTTTTTGGTAAAAATCGCAGAAACGTCCACTTTGCCGCGTGTCTAAATAGACTTGAAAACCTTTAAACTGCATAACTTTATTGTCCAAGAAACATATTTTTTCCCATTGGAACTCGTACTTTTTTTAATTAGTCTGACTTGTATTTTTTTTCGTCAAAGGGAATTGTAATTTTTTTGGTAAAAATCGCAAAAACGTCCACTTTGCCACTTGTCCTAATCGCCTTAAGAACCTTTAAACTGCATTATTTTAATGTCCATGAAAAAATATTTTTATCAATTGGAAATTGTACTTTTTTCATTAGTCGGACTTATATTTTCATTCGTCAGTAGGACTTGTAATTTTTATCGGTAAAATCCGCAAAAACGACCACTTTGCCGCGTGTCTGAATTGACTCAAAAACCTTTAAACTGCATAATTTTTCTGTCAAAAAACATATTTTTTCCCATTGAAAAATGTACTTTTTTTTTATTAGTCGGGCTTGTATTTTTTTTCGTCAGTGGGACTTGTAATTTTTATCGGTAAAATCCGCAAAAACGGCCACTTTGTTGCGTGTTTAAATAGACTCAAAAACCTCTAAACTGCATAATTTGACTGTCCAAAAAACATTTTTTTTCCCATTGGAACTTGTACTTTTTTTTAATTAGTCTGACTTGTATTTTTTTTCGTCAAAGGGAATTGTAATTTTTTTGGTAAAAATCGCAAAAACGTCCACTTTGCCACTTGTCCTAATCGCCTTAAGAACCTTTAAACTGCATTATTTTAATGTCCATGAAAAAATATTTTTATCAATTGGAAATTGTACTTTTTTCATTAGTCGGACTTATATTTTCATTCGTCAGTAGGACTTGTAATTTTTATCGGTAAAATCCGCAAAAACGACCACTTTGCCGCGTGTCTGAATTGACTCAAAAACCTTTAAACTGCATAATTTTTCTGTCAAAAAACATATTTTTTCCCATTGAAAAATGTACTTTTTTTTTATTAGTCGGGCTTGTATTTTTTTTCGTCAGTGGGACTTGTAATTTTTATCGGTAAAATCCGCAAAAACGGCCACTTTGTTGCGTGTTTAAATAGACTCAAAAACCTCTAAACTGCATAATTTGACTGTCCAAAAAACATTTTTTTTCCCATTGGAACTTGTACTTTTTTTTAATTAGTCTGACTTGTATTTTTTTTCGTCAAAGGGAATTGTAATTTTTTTGGTAAAAATCGCAAAAACGTCCACTTTGCCACTTGTCCTAATCGCCTTAAGAACCTTTAAACTGCATTATTTTAATGTCCATGAAAAAATATTTTTATCAATTGGAAATTGTACTTTTTTCATTAGTCGGACTTATATTTTCATTCGTCAGTAGGACTTGTAATTTTTATCGGTAAAATCCGCAAAAACGACCACTTTGCCGCGTGTCTGAATTGACTCAAAAACCTTTAAACTGCATTATTTTTCTGTCAAAAAACATATTTTTTCCCATTGAAAAATGTACTTTTTTTTATTAGTGGGACTTGTATTTTTTTTCGTCAGTAGGACTCGTAATTCTTATCAGTGAAAATTGCAAAAACGTCCACTTTGTTGCGTGTTTAAATAGACTCAAAAACCTCTAAACTGCATAATTTTACTGTCTAAAAAACATATTTTTCTCTATTGGAACTCGTACTTTTTTTTTATTAGTCGGACTTGTATTTTTTTTCGTCAGTGGGACTTGTGATTTTTTGGTAAAAATTGAAAAAACGTCCACTTTGCAACTTGTCCTAATCGCCTTAAGAACCTTTAAACTGCATTATTTTACTGTCCAAAAAACATATTTTTTTCAATTGGAAATTGTACTTTTTTTATTAGTCGGACTTATATTTTCATTCGTCAGTAGGACTTGTAATTTTTATCGGTAACAATCGCAAAAACGTCTACTTCGCCGCGTGTCTCAATCGACTCAAAAACCTCTAAACTGCATAATTTTACTGTCCAAAGAACAATTTTTTTTCCATTGGAAATCGTATTTTTTTTCATTAGTCGGACTTGTATTTTTCTTCGTCAGTAGGACTCGTAATTTTTTGGTAAAAATCGCAAAATCGTCCACTTTGCCACTTGTCCTAATGGACTTAAGAACCTTTAAACTGCATGATTTTACTGTCCAAAAAACATTTTTTTTCCCATTGGAACTCGTACTTTTTTTTCATTAGTCGGGCTTGTATTTTTTTTCGTCAGTGGGACTTGTAATTTTTTGGTAAAAATCGCAAAAACGTCCACTTTGCCGCTTGTCCTAATCGCCTTAAGAACCTTTAAACTGCATTATTTTACTGTCCAAAAAACATATTTTTTTCAATTGGAAATTGTACTTTTTTCATTAGTCGGACTTATATTTTCATTCGTCAGTAGGACTTGAAATTCTTTGGTAAAAATCAAAAAAACGTCCACTTTGCCGCGTGTTTAAATAGACTTAAAAACCTCCAAACTGCATAATTTTACTGTCTGAAAAACATATTTTTCCATTGGAACTCGTACTTTTTTTTTATTAGTCGGACTTGTATTTTTTTTGGTCAGTGGGACTTGTAATTTTTTTGGTAAAAATCGCTAAAACGTCTACTTTACCACTTGTCCTTATCGCCTTAAGAACCTTTAAACTGCATTATTTTACTGTCCAAAAAAAATTTTTTTTCCCATTGATAATTGTACTTTTTTTTATTAGTGGGACTTGTATTTTTTTTCGTCACAGAAACTTGTAATTTTCAGTGGTAAAAATCGTAAAAACGTCCACTTTGCCGCGTATCTAAATCGACTCAAAAACCTCTAATCTGCATAATTTTACTGTCCAAAAAACATATTTTTTTTTATTTGAAATCGTACTTTTTTTTATTAGTGGGACTTGTATTTTTCTTCGTCAGTGGGACTTGTAATTTTTTGGTAAAAATCGCAAAAACGTCCACTTTGCCACTTGTCCTAATTGACTTAAGAACCTTTAAACTGCATAATTTGACTGTCCAAAAAACATTTTTTTTCCCATTGGAACTTGTACTTTTTTTTAATTAGTCCGACTTGTATTTTTTTTCGTCAAAGGGAATTGTAATTTTTTTGGTAAAAATCGCAAAAACGTCCACTTTGCCGATTGTCCTAATCGCCTTAAGAACCTTTAAACTGCATTATTTTACTGTCCATAAAAAAATATTTTTATCAATTGGAAATTGTACTTTTTTCATTAGTCGGACTTATATTTTCATTCGTCAGTGGGACTTGAAATTTTTTGGTAAAAATCGCAGAAACGTCCACTTTTTTGTGTGTCTAAATCGACTCAAAAATTTTTAAACTGCATAATTTTACTGTCCAAAAAACATGTTTCTTTTCAATTCGAAATTGTACTTTTTTCATTAGTCGGACTTATATTTTTATTCGTCAGTGAGACTTGAAATTTTTTGGTAAAAATCGCAGAAACGTCCACTTTTCCGCGTGTCTAAATCGACTTAAAAACCTTTAAACTGCATAAATTCACTGTCCAAAAAACATATTTTTTCCCATTATTTCACTGTCCAAAAAACATATTTTTTCCCATTAAAAATTGTACTTCTGTCATTAGTCGGACTTATATTTTTATTCGTCAGTAGGACTTGTAATTTTTATCGGTAAAAATCGCAAAAACGTCTACTTTGCCGCGTATCTCAATCGACTCAAAAACCTTCAAACTGCATAATTTTACTGTCCAAAGAACAATTTTATTTCCATTGGAAATCGTACTTTTTTTCATTAGTCGGACTTGTATTTTTCTTCGTCAGTAGGACTTGTAATTTTTATCGGTAAAATCCGCAAAAACGTCCACTTTGTTGCGTGTTTAAATAGCTTCAAAAACCTCTAAACTGCATGATTTTACTGTCTAAAAAACATATTTTTCCCCATTGGAACTCGTACTTTTTTTTCATTAGTCGGACTTGTATTTTTTTCCGTCAGTGGGACTTGTGATTTTTTGGTAAAAATCGCAAAATCGTCCACTTTGCCACTTGTCCTAATTGACTTAAGAACCTTTAAACTGCATAATTTTACTGTCCAAAAAACATTTTTTTTCCCATTGGAACTTGTACTTTTTTTTCATTAGTCGGGCTTGTATTTTTTTTCGTCAGTTGGACTTTTAATTTTTTTGGTAAAAATCGCAAAAACGTCCACTTTGCCACTTGTCCTAATCGCCTTAAGAACCTTTAAACTGCATTATTTTACTGTCCAAAAAACATATTTTTTTCAATCGGAAATTGTACTTTTTCCATTAGTCGGACTTATATTTTCATTCGTCAGTGGGACTTAAAATTTTTTGGTAAAAATCGCAAAAACGTCCACTTTGCCGCGTGTTTAAATAGACTCAAAAACCTCTAAACTGCATAATTTTACTGTCTAAAAAACATATTTTTTCCCATTGGAACTCGTACTTTTTTTTCATTACTCGGACTTGTATTTTTTTTCGTCAGTGGGACTTGTAATTTTTTGGTAAAAATCGCAAAAACGTCCACTTTGCCACTTGTCCTAATTGACGTAAGAACCTTTAAACTGCATAATTTAACTGTCCAAAAAATATTTTTTTTTCCATTGGAACTTGTACTTTTTTTTATGAGTGGGACTTGTATTTTTTTTCGTCAGAGAGACTTGTAATTTTTAGTGGTAAAAATCGTAAAAACGTTCACTTTGCCGCGTATCTAAATCGACTCAAAAACCTCTAAACTGCATAATTTTACTGTCCAAAAAACATATTTTTTTTCATTGGAAATCGTACTTTTTTTTATTAGTGGGACTTGTATTTTTTTTCGTCAGTAGGACTTGTAATTTTTATCGGTAAAAATCGCAAAAACGTCCACTTTGCCGCGTGTCTAAATTGACTCAAAAACCTCTAAACTGCATAATTTTACTGTCCAAAAAACATATTTTTTCCCATTGGAACTTGTTCTTTTTTTTCATTAGTCGGACTTGTATATTTTTTCGTCAGTGGGACTTGTAATTTTTTGGTAAAAATCGCAAAAATGTCTACTTTGCCACGTGTCCTAATCAACTTAAGAACCTTTAAACTGCATATTTTTACTGTTAAAAAAAAACATATTTTCTTCCCATTGGAACTTTTTTTTTTGTCAGTCGGACTTATAAATAATTCCTCACATTATTCCTCAGGTGAGATTTTGAGATGAGATTTCACCTGAGAAATCACCTGAGATCTCACCTGAGAAATTTTAGTAGGGTATACATTGAGTTTAGTTCGATGACACTTTGTCTTCTAGTACTCGTTGGAAACTTTTTGTTTTATTTTGTTTCCAAGGTATTGATAAACATCATATGGCAAAGCAAAGTCGTGGCTCAAGCACAATGTCGAAAGAATATTGCGGTTGATGGTTATCTCAAGGAAAACTTGTACGTGAACAATAAAATATCTTATGCTTTCGTAGCTTTTGGAGGAAAAGCTGCTTAATTTATGAATGCAAATACTATTAAAAATGTAGTAATAAAAAAACATGTGCTATTACAAAAACAGGTGATTACGATGTTTATTACTTTTAAACAATAAATGGAGAAGGCTTCATCTTCATCTGCAGTGGCTGCGATTCTCAATGTACCAGAATATAAAAAAAAATAGTTAAAGACATGCTTAAAATACCTCACGTTACAAAGGCTGATTTCGATAAGAATTGTATAGTTCTGCCAAAAATAACTTGGAAGTATGTCGCCAAAAAATATATTTGTCTTATACAATCAACTTGCTTGTTAATATTGGCCTGATTTTGACAATGATTATTTTATTATTTGTTGTAGTGCTACTTTTCAAAACACAGGAGGCAGAGGAAGTAGCAGTGGTAGCAACAGCAGCAGCAGCAGCAGCAGAAGCAAGTGTTTCTGCCTCAGAAGCTACTTCTGGATCTCAAGACCATGGGAAGGATGGTTATAGAGATTTTTCTGAGACTGATAGTAACTACTCTGGAGGTAGGGGTCGTGGTAGAAAAAAAAAGGTAGTTTTTGCAGTGGCCACTCCAAAAAATTTGCATGAACCTTAAGCTCGACCAAGTAAAAGCTTCATTTCGTTAATATAGTTTCAGTTTTAGTTGGAAGGAGAAACAAGTGCAGTTAAATGATTGTTTTCTTGTTATTTGTAGGACATCGAAGGTCAGTAGCAGAGCAGGTAGTTCACATGCAAGTTTCGCAAGGGGTTAAGCTAGAGATAAAACACAAGCGTCAAACGCATGCAGACCTGGTCTTGTCGATTTTTGTCATTGATGTCAAAAAGGTTTTCAAATGAATG
Organism: Copidosoma floridanum; assembly: GCF_000648655.2. Next base: position 381,196 of record NW_019380210.1, on the reverse strand, counting down.
TTTCAACTATGACTTAAAATCTTGTAGAATGGAAAGAAGCTTTACTCAACATGTGTGCGACTTCCCAGATATGAAAAAGATGAATTCAATGTGGTAATTCATTTTCAATTCAACGAAATAGACAAAGTTACGCCAGATGGTAATTCGTTTCAGGTATTCCGGCAAAACTTTGTCTTGTACCAGTTTCGATTAAATCAGTAGCAAGCCATCAATGCTGTCAGTCATTTTGGAATTCGATTGTTTCATCCTGATGCCAGCGTTTCATCCGGTTTCATCAACTGCCAGCGTTTAAATATGTCACCTGGAATAATTGTCGTCATTTCACCGCCGAAAAGATTTATCATTGATCAAGTGTTAAAACTCATTTCGTTGGAATGTAAGTGTTGTATATCGATTAACTTTTGTCTCCAAATTTTCGTGCTACAAAACCCGATTAATTTCAAATTCTAGCGGCTCATTTGTCGAGCAGCTTGTCAAATGAATAAGCTTAAACAGTTTATCGGCAAATGGCAAAGCAACACTGTCCTCCACTCTGCTCTGGAAGCCTTGTACGAAAAAAGACAGCTGTTGAGGTTCGTGATCGAAGAAGTTCACTGTTTCAGTCAGTGGGGCTACAATTTCAGGCTATGTTACAAAAAACTGTAGCCACTAAGAAACAACCATAACAAGGTTCCCACGATGGCATTGAACACCATCGTGACTCAAAAAGTTGGAGTTGATTTTTTCTTTCCAGCAAAAATGAACCTAATTTGTATGTCTCCAATAAGTAGATATAAAATACAAACGAGCATAATGTGAACAATGAGAGTCTTTTTTTTTTTAATATTCCAAAAGTTTTATGCCATTTAAAAATTAATATAGGATATGTTGTACGACGAATCAATAGAATTAAAAAATAAATGTATATAAATTGCAATCTAATTAACCAAACATCTTTTCAGTAGTATTAAGGTAGTAAAATTACAAAGATAGTACAATCGTCTGGTTTTATAAATTTTCATTTAAAGGTTTTACAAGACGTACACCATTTTCGGTACTATATTTCGAGCATTTTTTGTTATTATTTTCTTAAAATATTTACTAATTTAGGCGGCTATGTATTAAATTATCAGATTTTGATGCGTGAATCAGTGATGGAAAATTTAAAATGTAAATGCAATAAAGATTTGTTTACGCAGTACACTGTTCTGACGATCAACAAAAATTACTATCTGGAATTTCAGACAAGCCTACACAATCTAAATCATAATAACAAAGGCAAGCTTCACACAAAATAAACACTGCGCCTTCAACACCATCATTATTTTTCTGACAAATATAGAGCATACCCAGGTTGTGTTACGTTTTTCAATCATTTTTTTCAGTTTTTTAAAACTTTCAACTTTAAGGTATTCTTGGAGTATCATCAAGTCTTGATCATTTGTGTTACAAAATGATTCAGCGAGATTAAACTTTAAATCTTGTGGTTTTACTTTATACTCCTTGTTTAAAATATTATCTACAGCAAACTTCGGTAGCTCTAGCCAATGTAGCATTGTTTTCAATTTCAGCTCTCTTGTCTTATTAACAAACGCAGTTCTTGTTTTTACTTCATTGGGTGAGATCAAACGAAAGGATGTATTTGGTTCTACCAATGTTTCTGGTTCACTGCTATATACTTCAATCTCCCAATCATTCTTTTTATTTTGGTAGTGGATATTTATCTTTGACCTGGAATAAAAAAAAATCAATTTATATGAATTTTTATTTTGAAAACTCAGCACGGAATTTTTGAACTGATCAGAGCTGTGATGTGCATTTTAATAGATTAGGTATTTATTTCTTACGTAGATGCTTTTCCTAATGGTTTTTTTGTGGTTTTAGTATCGTAAGTTTGGGATTTTCTTGTTTTGAATGAAGCTTTTTTCACCCGCTTTCCTCTTCCTTTTTCTTTGCTGAAAAATACAATAAAATCACAATTCTTTTTCTTACCAACTTTAAAAATTAATATTGCATAGAGAAAGTTATATTATGTTCTAGCTAATTATATTTATATTTTTCAAAGACATGCATGCCCTGGAACGGAGAGAAAAGTGAGTGACAATTAGGTCATGTAGAATTAGGATGTATATACCTTCACATGCATGAAGTGGTACGAAGAGCCTCAAAAATCGAATAGTTAGAGTAAATAAAAACTTGATAGACGATGTGATTTTGTTTAAAGTAACACTTACTTTGAAGACAAAGAAGATACCGTTGAATTCGAATTATCATTCCTGCTAATGATGATTGGTGAGACTATGATGTCCTGACTATGAGGTTTCATAGATACATTATTATCAATCGACCTGAAATAAATTTTTTATTATTAATGTATGAATTTATTTCTAATGGTTCAACAATGATTCTATGCTCCGATGATTTGTATGGTTGTTAAGTTAACTCACGTCATGGACTCGGGAGCTTGATGCTTTAAATCTTGTATTTCTTCATTAGTCAATGATTGGTTTTCGGTATCCGAAAAAGCGTTTTCAAGCATTGGTTTGCTAATTTTTTCCTGTTTATCGAAGCTATAGCTGAAGAAATATCAGTTAAAGTGAGGGAAAATAACAAATACTAATATATTAATAACGTATGGAAGCTTTGTTACCTATCCACACTGCTTTATTCAAGGCAAGACAATACATTTTTCTTAGATCTTTGATTGTTGGCACCGCTATTCAACTTGCTAGAACTTGTATCTTCAGTGTGTCTTCTGAAATTTGACAAATATATTTTAATCTAGAGGCATGCTTCTTTACTATTTATACTAATAAAAATAATTGTCATAATACTCATGTATAGTAACACACATACGACTACATAAATAACAAAAACATTCAAAATTACGGTAATTCATCCCTGAGATGGTCTACTGGGCTTTTTAATCTCAGAGAAATTTTCTTTCGAGCAGTTTTTGGCACAGTATCATTTGGAGATGTCTCCTGCTCCATGCTGCGAATTTCATCTTCATGGCTATGAAAACGAAAAGCAAAGAACAATACTTATAAGTATGACCTGTAATTTTTAACCACTAGTGTTACTATAAAAAAAAACAGTTGCAATAAAAACGTGTACTATAGAAGTAATAAATATTTATAAATAAGGGCAGGTGCAAAGAAGGGTATCTGTTCAGAAGTAAAAACCTATAAATTACTTATCGACAACTTCCACAACACATGGAAAAACATCATCAATAGAATCTCTTTTGGTACAAGATATTTTTTTGGAATCAACGAGTGCTTCAAGTTCACGCACGCTTACTATGAAATTGTCTTCAGAACTTTCTTTCATGAGCATTAGAGCCAACTTTTGAGTTTAAGTATAAATTATTTCTAAACGATCATCTTGACTCTTCCTTGGCTGCAAACAGTACATTACTGTACTACACATTTTTCGAATTGCTTAAATTCTATATCGATCTGATTGATTACCTCTACTGAGTGATTATGTATAATATCAAAGACAGTTAACTGCAATGATTGATAACAATCCCGAGGCATCAATTTGATCATGGAAGGGCAGCTAATTGTTTTTCTGCAAAAAAGATTTTTCGAATTGCTTAAATTCTATATCGATAATGATTGATTACCTCTACTGGGTGATTATGTCTTATATCAAAGACAGCTAACTGCAATGATTGATAACAATCCTGAGGCATTAATTTGATCATGGAAGGGCATCTAATCGTTTTTCTGCAAAAAAGATAAATATTAAAATATTACTAATATTGTATTAAATTGTTAGGCATGAAAATTGAAGATATTGTTTTTTAAAGGCATTGTCTGAAAACTTTGTGAAACAAAATAAGCTGTTCATTATAAATAATTCATAAATTTT
>NW_019380210.1:328217-374593 GCF_000648655.2 Copidosoma floridanum | reverse complement strand
GTCGTGAGGATCAAGCTACTTACGATTGGATTTTCAAGTGTTTTAGGAAACATCATGGGGAATCGAGTTGTAACAAAATTTTATATTTTATGAGTGACAAAAATGTCACTCAACGTAAATCTGTTGAAAAATTTTTTCCTCAGGCAAAAAAACTTTTGTGTTTATATCATACCTTGGAAACTTTTAAGAGGGAAATAAACAAAATGCTTTTCAATAAAGAAGAAAAACAACATTGCTTAGACATTCTTACAAAGATAGCATATTCAAAGATGACTTGGAATACGATAAGTTCTTCAACATAATTCCAACAGAGTTTCCGAAATGTGCACAAAATTATTTTTTGTATAATTGGCACCCAATTATGCTAAAACCTTCTTTAATCGCACCAACAACCGATGTGAGAGTTTGAATCAAAAACTCAAAGATCTTATTGGACTTTTGTTAACCTTATTACAACTAGTAGAAAGTTTCTTTGATTGGATTGAATTCCACCAAAATGAAGTTAAAAATCAAATAGTAATGAATTTTGGACATACTTTACCGACGCGTTCATTTTCTATTGAGGAAAAGAAGTATTACAATTTATTGATGAGTAAACCGTTCGCTATAGTTTAAGAAGAATTGATTCGAAGACATTTTTTAAGTTTTATTATGGAAAATAACGAGTTTATAATAAAGGCCTCTCGTCGTATAACGACAGCTACAACATGTAACTGTGTGGTTCAAGTTTCATACGATTTACCATGCCAACACATCTTTGCTGTTAGAGAAATACTTGGGCTCTCTTTATATGACTCAAGCTTGGTATAGTCAATGAGCGATGGACAAAACAATTTTGCCGACAAAATCACAGAATCTTTAATCAAAATCAAATAGTCCCTCAGTATCCGAAAGACTTTACAGAAAAAACGCACGCTGGGTTAGGGAAAAATCAGTTGAAGCAAATTTGAATTAATGAGTTGATTGATGACCTGACCAACATTGCTTCTCATTCGTGTGGACTAAAGTATTTACAGAAATTAACAAACTTAATGGAAATGAAAAAATATTAGTCAAATAGTATCCTGATTGCCATGGTCGTTATAGATATTAATCATAAAAAAATATCAGATTTGGATAGTGCAATAGCAAAACTAAAAAATCTCAAGTTTATTACAACTAAAACTTGTGTTGATAAGTTGTCTGTGCCCCAAAAGCGTAATCGGATTAAAATGCTATTCGAAAAATTAGATGAATGTACGAAGGTGATCATAAATTTTGACGAAAAGTTACGATTTTTAACTGATCTATTAAAATTTTGGACTGAAAATAAGGACATTAAAATCATTATAACACAGACAATGTCTATAGTGATGCAGTCGAAAAGAAAAATAACATGTTTTTGCCTAAAGCACCAACAATTATGGGTAAGCCAAGACACTCTTTGAAAACAACAATACAATTAAAAAAAAAAAAACGTCTAAGCTTCAAAATGAGATTCCTTTAGATAACGTAAAATGTGTAAATTTATGTTGTATAAATAAGAATTATATTTAAAATAATGGTAAGTAATCACAATTTTTTAACATTTGAAAATCTAATGATAATTTAATAACACAACCTGGGTATGTTCTATTTGTCAGAAAAATAATGATGGTGTTGAAGGCGCAGTGTTTATTTTGTGTTAAGCTTGCCTTTGTTATTATGATTTAAATTGTGTAGGCTTGTCTAAAATTCCAGATAGTAATTTTTTTGTTCGTCAGAACAGTGTACTGCGTAAACAAATCATTATTGCGTTTAGATTTTAAATTTTCCATCATTGATTCACGCATCAAAATCTGATAATTCAATAAGTAGCCGCCTACATTAGTAAATATTTTAAGAAAATAATAACAAAAAATGCTCGCAATTTAGTACCGAAAATGGTGTACGTCTTGTAAAACCTTTAAATAAAAATTTATAAAACCAGACGATTGTACTATCTTTGTAATTTTACTACCTTAATACTACTGAAAAGATGTTTGGTTAATTAGATTGCAATNAAAAGCATCTACGTAAGAAATAAATACCTAATCTATTAAAATGCACATCACAGCTCTGATCAGTTCAAAAATTCCGTGCTGAGTTTTCAAAATAAAAATTCATATAAATTGATTTTTTTTTATTCCAGGTCAAAGATAAATATCCACTACCAAAATAAAAAGAATGATTGGGAGATTGAAGTATATAGCAGTGAACCAGAAACATTGGTAGAACCAAATACATCCTTTCGTTTGATCTCACCTAATGAAGTAAAAACAAGAACTGCGTTTGTTAATAAGACAAGAGAGCTGAAATTGAAAACAATGCTACATTGGCTAGAGCTACCGAAGTTTGCTGTAGATAATATTTTAAACAAGGAGTATAAAGTAAAACCACAAGATTTAAAGTTTAATCTCGCTGAATCATTTTGTAACATAAATAATCAAGACTTGATGATGATACTCCAAGAATACCTAACAGTTAAAAGTTTTAAAAAACTGAAAAAAATGATTAAAAAACGTAACACAACCTGGATATGTTCTATTTGTCAGATAAATAATGATGGTGTTGAGGGCGCAGTGTTTATTTTGTGTGAAGCTTGCCTTTGTTATTATGATTTAAATTGCGTAGGCTTGTCTGAAATTCCAGATAGTAATTTTTGTTGATCGTCAGAACAGTGTACTGCGTAAACAAATCTTTATTGCATTTACATTTTAAATTTTCCATCACTGATTCACGCATCAAAATCTGATAATTTAATACATAGCCGCCTAAATTAGTAAATATTTTAAGAAAATAATAACAAAAAATGCTCGAAATATAGTACCGAAAATGGTGTACGTCTTGTAAAACCTTTAAATGAAAATTTATAAAACCAGACGATTGTACTATCTCTGTAATTTTACTACCTTAATACTACTGAAAAGATGTTTGGTTAACTAGATTATAATTTATATACATTTATTTTTTATTTCTATTGATTCGTTGTACAACATATCCTATATTAATTTTTAAATGGCATAAAACTTTTGGAATATTAAAAAAAAAGACTCTCATCGTTCACATTATGCTCGTTTGTATTTTATATCTACTTATTGAAGACATACAAATTAGGTTTATTTTTGCTGGTAAGAAAAAAACGATTCTAACTTTTTGAGTCGCGGTGGTGTTCAATGCCATCGTAGGAACCTCGTTATAGTTGTTTCTCAGCGGCTAGATTTTTTGTAATATAGCCTGAAATTGTAGCCCCACTGACTGAAACAGTGAACTTCTTCGATCACGAACCTCAACAGCTGTCTTTTTCCGTACAAGGCTGCCAGAGCAGAGTGGAGGACAGTGTTGCTTTGCCATTTACCGATAAACTGTTTAAGCTTATTCATTTGACAAGCTGCTCGACAAATGAGCCGCTAGAATTTGAAATTAATCGGGTTTTGTAGCACGAAAATTTGGAGACAAAAGTTAATCGATATTTGGAGGTCGTTGTACGGACCTCGCAAAAGAGAGCTTTTGCGTGAGCACGTGGGCAAAGGATCATGTAAAGAAAAGGGGGAACACACAAGTAACTTAATGTATCTTTAATGCCACAACGTTAAGCTTTACATGAACTTGATTTTGACTTAATTTAGAGATAAAGAGTAATTGCTTTAAAAGTGATAATGTGTATAAAAACTAGATTCTTCTTGGGTACGCACTCTTGGCCAGAGAGCACGTACAGGCCGTCAAGCGAGGCGGCGTCCCGCGCGCAGACAGACCCTTTTCCTGTTCCCGAGTTTCCGACTTCTCCTCCGGCTTCTCTTCTCCCGCCTCAGCTGTGGTGGTAAAGCCCTGGCATGTGCGAGCGAGCAGGGCGGTCACAGCACCACGGTGATCAAGCGCGGCGCCCTTCCCGTTCCTTAGCGCGTGTGAGAGAGAAAGAGGCCGACTGCGCTAGTAGAAATCCTCTCTCGGCATCAGCGTCTGCTTGCGACGTTGGCACGTCGTTGGCGCGCTGGGCCAAGCCGCCACAACCACTCCCCTTCCAATGACCTTCGCAGGAAGCGAAGGGAATGTTACGTGCTTTGGTATGGTATATGCACTGGAGGCTCTGGGCTGGTGGCTTCTGATGTTGGTTCCGGAACTGGGAGTTGCTGCTGTTGTTGCTCGTTGGTTTGTTGAGACGGTTCCGTCGCTGGAAGTTGCTCGTTGATTTGTTGAGACGGTCCCGTGGCTGGAGGTTGTTTCTGAGCAGTCTGGTCCGCACAGCTGGACTCCGCAGGTTCCAGATACGCGGGCTTCAGTTGGTCGACCAACACGACCTTCTCCAGCCCATTGACGTCGATCACATAAGTTCTATTTTCCGTCCTCTTAATGACTCGGTGCGGGCCTGTATAAGGCAGTTCAAGCGGTTTTTTAATACTATCCACTCGCTTGAACACATGCGAGCACTTCTTCAGGTCTTTGTGCACGAAGGGGCGTGCGGTGGTGTGTCTGGTTGCTGGAACCGGCCGCATAGCCCAGAAGAGTCTGCGAAGACTTGCGACAAAACTAAACTTGTCTGCCCGCACCGATTCCGACACGAAAAATTCGCCTGGTATGCGCAGGGTAGTTCCATATAGCATTTCTGCAGGGGAGGCCTCGAGGTTCTCCTTAAAAGCCGTTCTCAGCCCCAGCATGACCGTGGGAAGGCAGTCCAGCCAGGACTGCGGGCAGCACCGGAGCGCAGCCTTCAAGGTGCGATGGAATCTCTCCACCATGCCGTTTGACTGGGGGTGGTACGAAGTCGTGCGTATAAGCTGTACGCCTATGGCCTTGGCGAGTCCGACAAAGAGCTCAGACTCAAATTGCGCCCCTCGGTCGGACGTGATGTAGAGTGGAGTGCCGTACAGACTGACCCAGTTGTCCAAAAACGCTTTTGCCACGGTGTTCGCTTGCACGTTTGACAGGGGAACTGCAACTGGCCATCTGGTAAATCTGTCAATAATCGTCAAGCAGTACTGCATTCCTGCAACAAGCGGCAGCTTGATCAAATCCACGTGGACGTGCTCAAAGCGATTATCGGGCTCTGTGAAGCGTCCGAGTACTGCTCGATTGTGGCGTCCGACTTTAGAGCGCTGGCAGGGTTTGCAGGATCGAGCCCAGGCAATGGCGTTCCTGCGCAGGCCAGGCCAGACAAACTTACTCGCCAGAGTTCTTGCTGTTGCTCTGCCTCCCGGGTGCGCAAGGCCGTGAACTGCATCGAAAGCTAGTCGTCGTAGGGGGTCCGGAAGGTACGGCCGGACGATGTTATCCTTGATGTCGCAAAAAACATCGTGTCCGTCGATCTTGAGCCGCAGCAGCTGCAATGCCGAATCCTCAAGCGTCTCCAGTTCAGGGTCGACGGTCTGGGCCTCGGCGATAGTGGCTGCGTCCAAAGAACTCGGCATGGAGATTGTTGCCGTTTCCAACCTGGGAGCCGCGACCTCATCCTTGACGCTTGGCGCGTCCGAGACAGCTGACAATGAGGCGGCGAATATCCTGGACAGAGCATCGGCCACAACATTGTCCCTACCGCGGGCATGACGCAGAGTGGTATTGAATCTGAGGATATACTCCAGATGTCGAGCTTGCCGGGGCGATGCCTTATCGGAGCGCTGTTGTGGGGCATGAACAAGCGGATTATTGTCTGTGTAGATGGTGAAGTGGCGTCCCTCTAGGATCCTCTCAAAGTACTTGACAGCTTCGTAAATCGCCAACAGTTCCCTGTCGTACGTGCTGTATCGGCGTTGTGTGTTGATCAGCTTCTGAGAAAAAAAACCCAGAGGACGCCAGACACCGTTTCGCTGTTGCTGCTCTAGTGCCGCCCCAATTGCAGCATCCGATGCGTCCGTTCTGAGCGCCAGCGGCGCTTTGGGAAGGTAGAAAGTTGTGCACGCGGCATTTGCTATGCCGTCCTTGCATTTTTGAAAGGCTACATCTGCTTCACGTGTCCACGACAGCTTGGCCTTCTTAGGAAGACCCTTGAGTAGGTCATGGAGTGGCGCTTGTAACTCGGCAGTATGAAGCGTGCAACGCTTGTAGTAATTGATGACGCCGAGGAAACGTCGCAGCTCGGATGTAGTGTCGGGCTTGGGAAAGGCCTCAACTTTGGCGGCCGGAGGCTGGAAACCCTCCTTCGAAACCTTGTAACCGAGGTAAACCACTTGCGGCAGTCCTATGGAACATTTATCTGGGTTGATATGTAGTTTAGCCTCCTGCAGAGTCCTCAACAGCTGACGCAGATGGTCCAGATGTTGCTTGTGGTCCTTGGATACAATGAGTATATCATCGATGTACTTCTTGGCAAAGGGCAGCTTCCGCAGGACATGGTCGATTGTTCTCTGTATCGATTGTGCGGCATTCCTGAGGCCAAGAGAAGTACCTAAAAATTCGAACAGGCCAAAGGGTGTAGTTACTGATGTTTTCTCCACATCTTCCTTGGCTATCGGAATTTGATAAAAGGCCTTGCGTAAATCGTCGACAAGATTTCGCCTTCGCTCTCCTGCAGCAAGTCTTCGATCACTGGCAGCGGGTGTCGGTCCGGGATGGTGATGGCGTTCTGGCGGCGATAGTCGGTGGTAACATGCCGTCCTTCTTTGGCACCATGTGCAGAGGCTGGCACATTGGCCCGAAGAAGGCTGAACTATTCCCTTGTCCAGCAGCTCGGCAAATGTTTTCCTGGCCGCAACCAGCTTGTCGCCGATCAACCTGCGAGGGCGCTCGAATACGGATGGCCCGGTGGTAGAGATGGTGTGCTTAATTGGCAAGCCGGGTACCTGGATTGGGCTGGTGTTGGGGCTGAAGACGTCGGCGAATTCCTTGAACAGAGCGGCATACTCACGTGCCAACTCGCTGTCGTTAGTTGGTAGCACGGATGCAATGGTCGACACGGAGTGTAGTTGAGCCAGTGCGAGAGTGCCATCAGTCATCAGCCCAGTTGTTGTGTCCATAAGGCGACCATTCTTTAGATCCACCAAAAGACCATACCTCAGCAAAAAATCAGCACCCAGAATGGCATACGGCACATCAGCGATGATGGTGTCGCAGATGTAGTCTCGCCTCATGCCAAGGTTAAGCGAGAGTTGTTTGCGGCCAAAGGTGTTGATTGTCGTTGTGTTTGCGGCGTGTAGCACAAAACTCTGTTGTGGGGGTAAAGCCCTGGCGTGTGCGAGCGAGCAGGACGGTCACAGCACCACGGTGATCAAGCGCGGCACCCTTCCCGTTCCTTAGCGCGTGTATGAGAGAAAGAGGCCAACTGCGCTAGTCGAAATCCTCTCTCGGCATCAGCGTCTGCTTGCGACGTTGGCACGTCGTTGGCGCGCTGGGCCGAGCCACCACAGATATACAACACTTACATTCCAACGAAATGAGTTTTAACACTTGATCAATGATAAATCTTTTCGGCGGTGAAATGACGACAATTATTCCAGGTGACATATTTAAACGCTGGCAGTTGATGAAACCGGATGAAACGCTGGCATCAGGATGAAACAATCGAATTCCAAAATGACTGACAGCATTGATGGCTTGCTACTGATTTAATCGAAACTGGTACAAGACAAAGTTTTGCCGGAATACCTGAAACGAATTACCATCTGGCGTAACTTTGTCTATTTCGTTGAATTGAAAATGAATTACCACATTGAATTCATCTTTTTTATATCTGGGAAGTCGCACACTTGTTGAGTAAAGCTTCTTTCCATTCTACAAGGTTTTAAGTCATAGTTGAAACTTTCATTTGAAAACCTTTTTGACATCAATGACAAAAATCGACAAGACCAGGTCTGCATGCGTTTGACGCTTGTGTTTTATCTCTAGCTTAACCCCTTGCGAAACTTGCATGTGAACTACCTGCTCTGCTACTGACCTTCGATGTCCTACAAATAACAAGAAAACAATCATTTAACTGCACTTATTTCTCCTTCCAACTAAAACTAAAACTATATTAACGAAATGAAGCTTTTACTTGGTCGAGCTTGAGGTTCATGTAAATTTTTTGGAGTGGCCACTGCAAAAACTACCTTTCTTTTTTCTACCACGACCCCTACCTCCAGAGTAGTTACTACCAGTCTCAGAAAAATCTCTATGATCATCCTCCCCATGTCTTGATATCCAGAAGTAGCTTCTGAGGCAGAAACACTTGCTTCTGCTGCTGCTGCTGCTGCTGCTGCTACTACCGCTGCTACTTCCTCTGCCTCCTGTATTTTGAACAGTAGCACTACAACAAATAATAAAATAATCATTGTCAAAATCAGGCCAATATTAACAAGCAAGTTGATTGTATAAGACAAATCTATTTTTTTGGCGACATACTTCCAAGTTATTTTAAGCAGAACTATACAATTCTTATCAAAATTAGCCTTTGTAACGTGAGGTACTTAAAGCATGTCTTTAACTATTTTTGTTATATCCTGGTACATTGAGAATCGCAGCCACTGCAGATGAAAATGAAGCCTCCTCCATTTATTGTTTAAAAGTAATAAACATAATGATCATCTGTTTTTGTAATAGCACATGTTTTTTTATTACTATATTTTTAATAGTATTTGCATTCATAAATTAAGCAGCTTTTCCTCTAAAAGCTACGGAGGCACAAGATATTTTATTGTTTATGTACAAGTTTTCCCTGAGATAACCATCAACCGCAATAATCTTCCGACATTGTGCTTGAGCCACGACTTCGCTTTGCCATATGATGTTTATCAATACCTTGAAAACAAAATAAAACAAAAAGTTTCTAATGAGTACTAGAAAACACAGTGTCGTCGAACAAAACTCAATATATTAGTATGCTATTAATCACCAGGGTCTCTAATTTTCTTTAAGTTACTTTCTTAGTGGATGTTTACAATAAACGAAAAAGTGGCTAGCACTGATGTTTCTATTTTTTGGGACACGATTGACAAGCATAATAAATTCTTCAGCTTAAGCCGTAAAATCTTTTGTAATGAAATTTTGCCATCTCGTTGACAGATGAAGACCAAAGGTTTCAAACTGACGTATAAGTATAGCTATTGAGCTCGTCGTAGGCTCAGTGGTTAGCATGCTAGCCTCCGAAACAACACAGCTCAAGGGGTCGTGGGTTCGATTCCCGGTGGGGGTACTCAGATTTTTTCTGATGGTTCTTGCCGGGTATCGAATTCATGAAACCGACTTAAAATTAAAGATTTAGTTTTTAAGATGAAAAAGAAAAATAAACAAGCGATTGAAAAATAAAGAATTGTGACGATCTCTCGATAACCGGTCCTGCACGATCGGGGAGATAAAAAAGATTTGATATGCGAATAAATGAAGAACGAAAATGTAATGGCAAGCGTAAATAAGAGAAATGTATAATGACACGATGAAAAACGACATGTTAAAAAGACAATGTAAAATGTTAAATGAATAAAGACAGTGTACATACCCATAGTAGGTCAGTACTTTATGATATAAAAAAAAAGTATAGCTATTAAAACTTATTATTTAATTGCGTTTACGTGTGAGGTTTGCTTCACAACAGAAAAAGATCAGTCAGTCAGCTGCTACACTGCTATTCCGAATTCAGATCCCACTCGTCGACCTACGCGTAGGTATTCGATGTGTGCAAGTTGGTATAAGAGAGGAGTGGCGCCACTTGTCACTTTTACGTTTAGTATGTAGTCTTAGGCCACAGTTATATGGGGCAGAAATAGCCAGCGGGACGTCACACCGAAAGAGTGAATACTCTGATGTCTAAAATAACCACGGACTTAGGCTGCGTTCAGACGCAACGTCAATAGGTATCTGCAAACCCTTTGAATGCACAGGTGAAAGAGAGAGGGCAAACAAACCCCGGGGATAAATATAACGATATAATTATATTAATCCCCCGTACCTTGACAGACAGCCACGAGCTAACTGTCATTTACGGGATTTTTTCAACCTCCGTAAATTGACAGACAGTCACGGGCTAACAGTAATTTGCGGGATTTATTTATTCTCCGTACTTTGACTCACAGTCACGGGCTAACAGTAATTTACGGGATTTTTTCATCCCCCGTACCTTGAAGAAGAGCCACGGGCATACGGTAATTAAGGAATTTATTTATTCCCCGTACCTTGACAGACAGCCAGGAGCATGCGGTAATTTACGGAATTGATTTGTTCCCTGTACCTTGACGGACAGTCATGGGCTTACAGTAATTTACGGGATTTATTTATCCCCTGTTCTTTGCCAGACAGACACAGGCAAACGGTAATTTCCGGAATTTATTTATTTCCCGTACCTTGACGGACAGTTACGAGCATTCGTTAAATTACGGGATTTATTTATTTCCTAAACCTTGACGAACAGACAGGAGCATACGGTAATTTACGGGATTCATTTATTCCCCGTACCTTGACAAACAGTCACGGGCTAACAGTAATTTACGGGATTTATTCATTCCTTGTCTCTGACGGACAGCCATGAGCATACGGTAATTTAAGGGATTTATTTATTTTCCGTACTCTGACGAACAGTCACGAGAATTCAGTAATTTACGGGATTTGTTCTTTTCCCATACCTTAGCGGACAGCCAGGAGCATACGTTAATTTACGGAATTGATTTATACTCCGTACTTTGACGGACAGTCACGAGCATACGGTAATTTACAGGCTTTATTTATCCCCTGTACCTTGACGGACAGTCAAGAGCAATCAGTAATTTACGGGATTTATTTTTTCCCCGTACCTTGACGGACAGCCAGGAGCATACGGTAATTTACGGGATTTATTTATTTCCTGTACCTTGACGGACAGCCGAAGGGCTAACATAATTTACGAAATTGTTTTATTCCCCGTACCTTGATAGACAGCTAAGAGCATATGGTGAATTACGGGATTTATTAATTCATTGTACATTAACGGACAGCCACAAGCATACGGTTATATACAAGATTCATTTATTTCCTGTACCTTGACGGACAGTCACGGGCTAACGGTAATTTACAGGATTTAATTATCCCCGTACCTTTACGGAGAGCCTTATGCCCACGGTAATTTACGGGATTTATTTATTCCCCGTACTTTGACGGACAGCTATGAGCATACGATAATTGACGAGTTTTATTTATCATCTGTACCTTAACAAACAGTCACGGGCTATCAGTAATTTACGGGTTTTTTTTTATCCCCCGTACTTCAGCGGACAGCTATGAGCATACGGTAATTTACGGGATTTATTTACTTCCCGTTTCTTGACAGACAGCTCAGGGCATACGGTGAATTACGGGATTTTTTAATTCCCTGTACCTCGGTGGACAGCCACGAGCATACGGTAATCGACAAGATTCATTTATTTCCTGTACCTTGATAGACAGCCAAGAGCAAACGGTAATTTACGGAATTTATCCATCCTCTGTACTTTGACGGACGGCAATGAGCATACGATAATTTACGGGATTTATTTATTTCGTGTACCTTGACGGACAGTCACAAGCTAACGGTAATACACGTAATTAATTTATCCCGCGTTTCTTGACGGACAGCCACGAGCATTCGGTAATTTACGGGATTTATTTATTACCCGTACCTTGACAGACAGCCATGAGCATACGGTAATTAACGGGATTCATTTAACCTCTATACCTTGACGGACAGCCACGGGATAACAGTAATTTACGAGATTTTTTTTATCCCCTATAGCTTGACAGACAGCCACGAGCATACGGTGATTCACAGGATTTATTTATTCCCTGTACCTTGACAGACAGTTACGATCATACGGGTATTGAGAAATTTATTAATTTTCCGTACCTTAACGGACAGTCACGAGCATTCGGTAATTCACGGGATTTATTCATTCCCCGTACTTCGGCGGACAGGCAGGAGCATACAGTTATTTACGGGATTGATTTATTCCCCGTACCTTGACGGACAGTTACAGGCTAACAGTAAGTTACGGGATTGATTTAATCCCCGTACCTTGACGGACAGCCAAGAGCATACGATAATTTACGGGATTTATTAATTCCCTGTACCTTGACGGACAGCAACGAGCATACGGTAATTTACGGGATTTATTCATCCTCTGTACCTTGACGGACGGGCATGAGCATACGATAATTTACAAGATTTATTTATTTCCTGTACCTTGACGGACAGTCACGGGCTAACGGTAATACACGTAATTAATTAATCCTCTGTTTCTTAACGAACAGCCACGAGCGTACGGTGATTTACGGGATTTAGTTATTCCCTGTACCTTGACGGACAGCCACGATCATACGGTAATTAAGAAATTTATTTATTTTCCGTACCTTGACGGACAGCCAAAAGCATACGGTAATTAGGGAGTTTATTTATTTTTTTGTACAAGAATTATTTTTCCCGTACCTTGACGGACAGTTACGGGCTGACAGTAATTTACGAATTGATTTATTTCCTGTACCTTAACAGACAGCCAAAAGCATACGGTAATTTACGGGATTTATTTATCCTCTGTACCTTGAGGGGCAGCCATGAGCATACGGTAATTCACGAGATTCATTCATTTCCTGTACCTTGACGAACAGCCACGTGCATACGATAATTTATGAGATTTATTTATTTTCTGTACCTTGACGAACAGCCACGGGCATACGGTAATTAAGGAATTTATTTATTTTTTTGTACAAGTTTTATTTTTCCCGTACCTTGACGGACAGCCAGGAGCATACGGTAATGTACGGGATTGATTTATTCCCCGTACCTTGACGGACAGTTACGGGCTAACAGTAATTTACAAGATTCTTTATTTCCTGTAGCTTGACGGACGGCCACGGCCTAACGGTAATTTACGGGATTTATTTATCCCCTTACCTTTACGGAGTGCCTTATGCATACGGTAATTTACGTGATTTATTTATTTCCGTACTTTGACAGACAGTTACGGGCATTCAGTAATGTACGGGATTTATTTTATCCCCGTACCTTGACGGACAGCCAGGAGCATACAGTAATTTACGGGATTGATTTATTCCCCGTACCTCGACGGACAGCTATGAGCGTACGATAATTGACGGGATTTATTTATCCTCTGTACCTTGACGGACAGTCACGGGCTATCAGTAATTAACGGGTTTTTTTTCATCCCCCGTACCTTAGCGGACAGCCATGAGCATACGGTAATTTACGAGATTTATTTATTTCCTGTTCCTTGACGGACAGCCACGAGCATACGGTAATTTACGAGATTCATTCATTTCCTGTACCTTGATGGACAGCCGAAGGGCTAACATAATTTACAAAATTGTTTTATTCCCCGTACCTTGACAGACAGCTAAGAGCATACGGTAATTTACGGGATTTATTCATCCTCTGCACCTTGACGGACGGCCATAAGCATACGATAGATTACGGGATTTATTAATTCCCTGTACCTTGACGGACAGCAATAAGCATACGGTAATTTACGAGATTCATTTATTTCCTGTACCTTGACGGACAGCCGAAGGGCTAACATAATTTACGAAATTGTTTTATTCCCCGTACCTTGATAGACAGCTAAGAGCATATGGTGAATTACGGGATTTATTAATTCATTGTACATTAACGGACAGCCACAAGCATACGGTTATATACAAGATTCATTTATTTCCTGTACCTTGACGGACAGTCACGGGCTAACGGTAATTTACAGGATTTAATTATCCCCGTACCTTTACGGAGAGCCTTATGCCCACGGTAATTTACGGGATTTATTTATTCCCCGTACCTTGACGGACAGCTATGAGCATACGATAATTGACGAGTTTTATTTATCATCTGTACCTTAACAAACAGTCACGGGCTATCAGTAATTTACGGGTTTTTTTTTATCCCCCGTACTTCAGCGGACAGCTATGAGCATACGGTAATTTACGGGATTTATTTACTTCCCGTTTCTTGACAGACAGCTCAGGGCATACGGTGAATTACGGGATTTTTTAATTCCCTGTACCTCGGTGGACAGCCACGAGCATACGGTAATCGACAAGATTCATTTATTTCCTGTACCTTGATAGACAGCCAAGAGCAAACGGTAATTTACGGAATTTATCCATCCTCTGTACTTTGACGGACGGCAATGAGCATACGATAATTTACGTGATTTATTTATTTCGTGTACCTTGACGGACAGTCACAAGCTAACGGTAATACACGTAATTAATTTATCCCGCGTTTCTTGACGGACAGCCACGAGCATTCGGTAATTTACGGGATTTATTTATTACCCGTACCTTGACAGACAGCCATGAGCATACGGTAATTAACGGGATTCATTTAACCTCTATACCTTGACGGACAGCCACGGGATAACAGTAATTTACGAGATTTTTTTTATCCCCTATAGCTTGACAGACAGCCACGAGCATACGGTGATTCACAGGATTTATTTATTCCCTGTACCTTGACAGACAGTTACGATCATACGGGTATTGAGAAATTTATTAATTTTCCGTACCTTAACGGACAGTCACGAGCATTCGGTAATTCACGGGATTTATTCATTCCCCGTACTTCGGCGGACAGGCAGGAGCATACAGTTATTTACGGGATTGATTTATTCCCCGTACCTTGACGGACAGTTACAGGCTAACAGTAAGTTACGGGATTGATTTAATCCCCGTACCTTGACGGACAGCCAAGAGCATACGATAATTTACGGGATTTATTAATTCCCTGTACCTTGACGGACAGCAACGAGCATACGGTAATTTACGGGATTTATTCATCCTCTGTACCTTGACGGACGGGCATGAGCATACGATAATTTACAAGATTTATTTATTTCCTGTACCTTGACGGACAGTCACGGGCTAACGGTAATACACGTAATTAATTAATCCTCTGTTTCTTAACGAACAGCCACGAGCGTACGGTGATTTACGGGATTTAGTTATTCCCTGTACCTTGACGGACAGCCACGATCATACGGTAATTAAGAAATTTATTTATTTTCCGTACCTTGACGGACAGCCAAAAGCATACGGTAATTAGGGAGTTTATTTATTTTTTTGTACAAGAATTATTTTTCCCGTACCTTGACGGACAGTTACGGGCTGACAGTAATTTACGAATTGATTTATTTCCTGTACCTTAACAGACAGCCAAAAGCATACGGTAATTTACGGGATTTATTTATCCTCTGTACCTTGAGGGGCAGCCATGAGCATACGGTAATTCACGAGATTCATTCATTTCCTGTACCTTGACGAACAGCCACGTGCATACGATAATTTATGAGATTTATTTATTTTCTGTACCTTGACGAACAGCCACGGGCATACGGTAATTAAGGAATTTATTTATTTTTTTGTACAAGTTTTATTTTTCCCGTACCTTGACGGACAGCCAGGAGCATACGGTTATTAAGAAATTTATTTATTTTCCGTACCTCGACGAACAGCCAAGAGCATACGGTAATTAAGGAGTTTATTTATTTTTTTGTACAAGAATTATTTTTCCCGTACCTTGACGGATAGCCAGGAGAATACGGTAATTTATGTGATTGATTTATTCCCCGTACCTTGACGGACAGTTACGGGCTGACAGTAATTTACGAAATTGATTTATTTCTTGTACCTTAACAGACAGCCAAGAGCATACGGTAATTTACGGGATTTATCCATCCCCTGTTTCTTGACGGACAGTCACGAGCGTTCAGTAATGTACGGGATTTATTTTATCCCCGTACCTTGACGGACAGCCAGGAGCATACGGTAATTTACGGGATTGATTTATTCCCCTTTACCTCGACAGACAGCTATGAGCATACGATAATTGACGGGATTTATTCATCCTCAGTACCTTAACGGACAGTCACGGGCTATCAGTAATTTACGGGTTTTTTTTTATTCCCTGTACTTTAGCGAACAGCTATGAGCATACGGTAATTTACGGGATTTATTTATTCCCCGTACCTTGACGGACAGCAACGAGCATACGGTAATTTACGAGATATATTTATCCTCTGTTCCTTGACGGACGGCCATGAGCATACGATAATTTACAGGATTTATTTATTCCCTGTACCTTGACGGACAGCAAAGAGCATACGGTTATTTACAGGATTGATTTATTCTCTGTTCCTCGACGAACGGCCATAAGCATACGATAATTTACGAGATTTATTTATTCCCTGTACCTTGACGGACAGCCACGAAGATTTGGTAATTTACGGGATTTATTTATTACCCGTACCTTGACGGACAGTCACGAGCATTCGGTAATTTACGGGATTTATTTTTTCCCCGTACCTTGACGGACAGCCAGGAGCATACGGTTATTAAGAAATTTATTTATTTTCCGTACCTCGACGAACAGCCAAGAGCATACGGTAATTAAGGAGTTTATTTATTTTTTTGTACAAGAATTATTTTTCCCGTACCTTGACGGATAGCCAGGAGAATACGGTAATTTATGTGATTGATTTATTCCCCGTACCTTGACGGACAGTTACGGGCTGACAGTAATTTACGAAATTGATTTATTTCTTGTACCTTAACAGACAGCCAAGAGCATACGGTAATTTACGGGATTTATTCATCCCCTGTTTCTTGACGGACAGTCACGAGCGTTCAGTAATGTACGGGATTTATTTTATCCCCGTACCTTGACGGACAGCCAGGAGCATACGGTAATTTACGGGATTGATTTATTCCCCTTTACCTCGACGGACAGCTATGAGCATACGATAATTGACGGGATTTATTCATCCTCAGTACCTTAACGGACAGTCACGGGCTATCAGTAATTTACGGGTTTTTTTTTATTCCCTGTACTTTAGCGAACAGCTATGAGCATACGGTAATTTACGGGATTTATTTATTCCCCGTACCTTGACGGACAGCAACGAGCATACGGTAATTTACGAGATATATTTATCCTCTGTTCCTTGACGGACGGCCATGAGCATACGATAATTTACAGGATTTATTTATTCCCTGTACCTTGACGGACAGCAAAGAGCATACGGTTATTTACAGGATTGATTTATTCTCTGTTCCTCGACGAACGGCCATAAGCATACGATAATTTACGAGATTTATTTATTCCCTGTACCTTGACGGACAGCCACGAAGATTTGGTAATTTACGGGATTTATTTATTACCCGTACCTTGACGGACAGTCACGAGCATTCGGTAATTTACGGGATTTATTTTTTCCCCGTACCTTGACGGACAGCCAGGAGCATACGGTTATTAAGAAATTTATTTATTTTCCGTACCTCGACGAACAGCCAAGAGCATACGGTAATTAAGGAGTTTATTTATTTTTTTGTACAAGAATTATTTTTCCCGTACCTTGACGGATAGCCAGGAGAATACGGTAATTTATGTGATTGATTTATTCCCCGTACCTTGACGGACAGTTACGGGCTGACAGTAATTTACGAAATTGATTTATTTCTTGTACCTTAACAGACAGCCAAGAGCATACGGTAATTTACGGGATTTATCCATCCCCTGTTTCTTGACGGACAGTCACGAGCGTTCAGTAATGTACGGGATTTATTTTATCCCCGTACCTTGACGGACAGCCAGGAGCATACGGTAATTTACGGGATTGATTTATTCCCCTTTACCTCGACGGACAGCTATGAGCATACGATAATTGACGGGATTTATTCATCCTCTGTACCTTAACGGACAGTCACGGGCTATCAGTAATTTACGGGTTTTTTTTTATTCCCTGTACTTTAGCGAACAGCTATGAGCATACGGTAATTTACGGGATTTATTTATTCCCCGTACCTTGACGGACAGCAACGAGCATACGGTAATTTACGAGATATATTTATCCTCTGTTCCTTGACGGACGGCCATGAGCATACGATAATTTACAGGATTTATTTATTCCCTGTACCTTGACGGACAGCAAAGAGCATACGGTTATTTACAGGATTGATTTATTCTCTGTTCCTCGACGAACGGCCATAAGCATACGATAATTTACGAGATTTATTTATTCCCTGTACCTTGACGGACAGCCACGAGCATACGGTAATTTACGGGATTTATTCATCCTCTGTACCTTGACGGACGGGCATGAGCATACGATAATTTACAAGATTTATTTATTTCCTGTACCTTGACGGACAGTCACGGGCTAACGGTAATACACGTAATTAATTAATCCTCTGTTTCTTAACGAACAGCCACGAGCGTACGGTGATTTACGGGATTTAGTTATTCCCTGTACCTTGACGGACAGCCACGATCATACGGTAATTAAGAAATTTATTTATTTTCCGTACCTTGACGGACAGCCAAAAGCATACGGTAATTAGGGAGTTTATTTATTTTTTTGTACAAGAATTATTTTTCCCGTACCTTGACGGACAGTTACGGGCTGACAGTAATTTACGAATTGATTTATTTCCTGTACCTTAACAGACAGCCAAAAGCATACGGTAATTTACGGGATTTATTTATCCTCTGTACCTTGAGGGGCAGCCATGAGCATACGGTAATTCACGAGATTCATTCATTTCCTGTACCTTGACGAACAGCCACGTGCATACGATAATTTATGAGATTTATTTATTTTCTGTACCTTGACGAACAGCCACGGGCATACGGTAATTAAGGAATTTATTTATTTTTTTGTACAAGTTTTATTTTTCCCGTACCTTGACGGACAGCCAGGAGCATACGGTAATGTACGGGATTGATTTATTCCCCGTACCTTGACGGACAGTTACGGGCTAACAGTAATTTACAAGATTCTTTATTTCCTGTAGCTTGACGGACGGCCACGGCCTAACGGTAATTTACGGGATTTATTTATCCCCTTACCTTTACGGAGTGCCTTATGCATACGGTAATTTACGTGATTTATTTATTTCCGTACTTTGACAGACAGTTACGGGCATTCAGTAATGTACGGGATTTATTTTATCCCCGTACCTTGACGGACAGCCAGGAGCATACAGTAATTTACGGGATTGATTTATTCCCCGTACCTCGACGGACAGCTATGAGCGTACGATAATTGACGGGATTTATTTATCCTCTGTACCTTGACGGACAGTCACGGGCTATCAGTAATTAACGGGTTTTTTTTCATCCCCCGTACCTTAGCGGACAGCCATGAGCATACGGTAATTTACGAGATTTATTTATTTCCTGTTCCTTGACGGACAGCCACGAGCATACGGTAATTTACGAGATTCATTCATTTCCTGTACCTTGATGGACAGCCGAAGGGCTAACATAATTTACAAAATTGTTTTATTCCCCGTACCTTGACAGACAGCTAAGAGCATACGGTAATTTACGGGATTTATTCATCCTCTGCACCTTGACGGACGGCCATAAGCATACGATAGATTACGGGATTTATTAATTCCCTGTACCTTGACGGACAGCAATAAGCATACGGTAATTTACGAGATTCATTTATTTCCTGTACCTTGACGGATAGCCGAAGGGCTAACATAATTTACGAAATTGTTTTATTCCCCGTACCTTGATAGACAGCTAAGAGCATATGGTGAATTACGGGATTTATTAATTCATTGTACATTAACGGACAGCCACAAGCATACGGTTATATACAAGATTCATTTATTTCCTGTACCTTGACGGACAGTCACGGGCTAACGGTAATTTACAGGATTTAATTATCCCCGTACCTTTACGGAGAGCCTTATGCCCACGGTAATTTACGGGATTTATTTATTCCCCGTACCTCGACGGACAGCTATGAGCATACGATAATTGACGAGTTTTATTTATCATCTGTACCTTAACAAACAGTCACGGGCTATCAGTAATTTACGGGTTTTTTTTTATCCCCCGTACTTCAGCGGACAGCTATGAGCATACGGTAATTTACGGGATTTATTTACTCCCCGTACCTTGACAGACAGCTAAGGGCATACGGTGAATTACGGGATTTATTAATTCCCTGTACCTCGGTGGACAGCCACGAGCATACGGTAATCTACAAGATTCATTTATTCCCTGTACCTTGATAGACAGCCAAGAGCAAACGGTAATTTACGGAATTTATCCATCCTTTGTACCTTGACGGACGGCAATGAGCATACGATAATTTACGGGATTTATTTATTTCGTGTACCTTGACGGACAGCCACGAGCATACGGTAATTTACGGGATTGATTTATTCATCGTACCTTGACGGACAGTCAGGGGCTAACAGTAATTTACGGGATATATTTATTTCCTGTACCTTGACGGACAGTCACAAGCTAACGGTAATACACGTAATTAATTTATCCCGCGTTTCTTGACGGACAGCCACGAGCATTCGGTAATTTACGGGATTTATTTATTACCCGTACCTTGACAGACAGCCATGAGCATACGGTAATTAACGGGATTCATTTAACCTCTATACCTTGACGGACAGCCACGGGATAACAGTAATTTACGAGATTTTTTTTATCCCCTATAGCTTGACAGACAGCCACGAGCATACGGTGATTCACAGGATTTATTTATTCCCTGTACCTTGACAGACAGTTACGATCATACGGGTATTGAGAAATTTATTAATTTTCCGTACCTTAACGGACAGTCACGAGCATTCGGTAATTCACGGGATTTATTCATTCCCCGTACTTCGGCGGACAGGCAGGAGCATACAGTTATTTACGGGATTGATTTATTCCCCGTACCTTGACGGACAGTTACAGGCTAACAGTAAGTTACGGGATTGATTTAATCCCCGTACCTTGACGGACAGCCAAGAGCATACGATAATTTACGGGATTTATTTATTCCCTGTACCTTGACGGACAGCAACGAACATACGGTAATTTACGAAATTCATTTATTTCCTGTACCTTAACCGACAGCAACGAGCATACGGTAATTTACGAGATTCATTTATTTTCTGTGCCTTGACCGACAGCCGAAGGGCTAACAAAATTTACGAAATTGTTTTATTTCCCGTACCTAGACAGACAGCTAAGAGCATACGGTGAATTACGGGATTTATTAATTCCTTGTACCTTAACAGACAGCCAAGAGCATACGGTAATTTACGGGATTTATTCATCCCCTGTTCCTTGACGGACAGTCACGAGCATTCAGTAATGTACGGGATTTATTTTATCCCCGTACCTTGACGGACAGCCAGGAGCATACGGTAATTTACGGGATTAATTTTTTCCCCGTACCTCGACGAAAAGCTATGAGCATACGATAATTGACGGGATTAACTCATCCTCTGTACCTTAACGGAAAGTCACGGGATATCAGTAATTTACGGGTTTTTTTTCATCCCCCGTACTTTAGCGGACAGCTATGAGCATACGGTAATTTACGGAATAATTTATCCCCCATACCTTGACGAGCAGTCAGGGGCTAACAGTAATTTACGGGATTCATTCATTCTTTGTACCTTGACGAACAGCCACTGGTATACGGTAATTAGAGAATTTATTTATTTCCCGTACCTTGACGGACAGTCACGGACATATGGTAATTTACGAAATTTATTTATTTCCCATACCTTGACGGACATTGACGGGCTAACAGTAATTAATGGAATTTATTAATTCCTCGTACCTTCACGGAGAGCCATGGGCATACGGTAATTTACGGAATTACTTTATTTTCCGTTCCTTGATGGACAGTGACGAGCATTCGGTAATTTACGGGATTTATTTATTCTTCGTATCTTGACGGACAGCCACGAGCATACGGTAATTTACAAGACTTATTTATTCCCGTACCTTGACGGACAGTCAAGGGATAACAGTATTTATGGGATTTATTTATTCCTCGTACCTTCACGGAGAGCCATGGGCATACGGTAATTTACGGGATTTATCTATTTTCCGTACTTTGACAGACAGTCACAAGCATACGGTAATTTACGGGATTTATCCATCTTCTGTACCTTGACGGACAGTCACGAGCATTGGGTAATTTGCGGGATTTATTTATTTTTCGTCCCATGACGGACAGCTACGAGCGTACGGTAATCTACGGGAGTTATTCATCCCCCATACCTTGACGGACAGTCAGGGGCTAACAGTAATTTACGGGATTTATTCATTTCTTGTACCCTGACGGACAGCAACGAGCATAAGGTCATTCACGGGACTTATTTATTTCCCGTACCTTCACGGAGAGCCATGGGCATACAGTTATTTACGGGATCCATTTATCTCCTGTACCTTGACGGACAGCCACGGGTATACTGTAATTAGAGAATTTATTCATTTCCCGTACCTTGACGGACAGCCACGAGCATACGGTCATTTACGGGATTTATTTATCTCCTGTACCTTGACGGACAGCAACGGGTATACGGTAATTAGAGAATTTATTTATTTCCCGTACCTTGACGGACAGTCACGGGCTAACAGTAATTTTCGGGATATGTTTATCTCCTTTTTCTTCACGGAGAGCAATGGACATACGGTAATTTACGGGATTTATTTATTTTCCGTGCTTTGACGGACAGTCACGAACATACGGTAGTTCACGGGATTTATTCATTCCCTGTACCTTGACGGACAGTCACAAGCATACGGTAATTTACGGGATTAATTTATCTCTCATACTTTGACGGACAGTCACGGGATAACAGTACTTTACGGGATTTATTTATTCCCCGTACCTTGACGGACAGTTAGGAACTAACAGTTATTTACGAAATTTATTTATCCCCTGTACCTTGACGGACAGTTACCAGCATTCGGCAATTTACGGGATTCATTTATTCCCCGTACCTTTGCGGACAGGCACAAGCATATGATAATTTACGGGATTAATTTATCCACCATACCTTGACGGACAGTCAGGGGCTAACAGTAATTTACGGGATTTATTTATCCCCTGTACCTTGACGGACAGCCACAAGCATACGGTAATTAAAGAATTTGTTTCTTTTCCGTACCTTGACGGACAGTCACGGGCACACGGTAATTTATAGGACTTACTTTTTCCCCGTACCTTGACAGACAGCTACGAGCATACGGTAATTTATGGGATTGATCCCTACCCCGTACCTTGACAGACAGCTACGAGCATACGGTAATTTATGGGATTGATCTCTACCCCGTACCTTGACAGACAGCTACGAGCATACGGTAATTTATGGGATTGATCTCTACCCCGTACCTTGACAGACAGCTACGAGCATACGGTAATTTATGGGATTGATCTCTACCCCGTACCTTGACAGACAGCTACGAGCATACGGTAATTTATGGGATTGATCTCTACCCCGTACCTTGACAGACAGCTACGAGCATACGGTAATCTATGGGATTGATCCCTACCCCGTACCTTGACAGACAGCTACGAGCATACGGTAATTTATGGGATTGATCTCTACCCCGTACCTTGACAGACAGCTACGAGCATACGGTAATCTACGGGAGTTATTCATCCCCCATACCTTGACGGACAGTCAGAAGCTAACAGTAATTTACGGGATTTATTCATTTCTTGTACCTTGACAGACAGCCACGATCATACGGTAATTAAGAAATTTATTTATTTTCCGTACGTTAACGGACAGTCACGAGCATTCGGTAATTCACGGGATTTATTCATTCCCCGTACTTCGGCGGACAGGCAGGAGCATACAGTTATTTACGGGATTGATTTATTCCCCGTATCTTGACGGACAGTTACAGGCTAACAGTAAGTTACCGTACCTTGACGGACAGCCAAGAGCATACGATAATTTACGGGATTTATTTATTCCCTGTTCCTTGACGGACAGTCACGAGCATTCAGTAATGTACGGGATTTATTTTATCCCCGTTCCTTGACGGACAGCCAGGAGCATACGGTAATTTACGGGATTAATTCATTCCCCGTACCTCGACGGAAAGCTATGAGCATACGATAATTGACGGGATTAACTCATCCTCTGTACCTTAACGGAAAGTCACGGGCTATCAGTAATTTACGGATTTTTTTCATTCCCCCGTACTTTAGCGGACAGCTATGAGCATACGGTAATTTACAGGATAATTTATTCCCCATACCTTGACGAGCAGTCAGGGGCTAACAGTAATTGACGGGATTCATTCATTCTTTGTACCTTGACGGACAGCCACGGGTATACGGTAATTAGAGAATTTATTTATTTCCTGTACCTTGACGGACAGTCACGGACATATGGTAATTTACGAAATTTATTTATTCCCTGTACCTTGATGGACAGTGACGAGCATTCGGTAATTTACGGGATTTATTTATTTTCCGTACTTTGACGGACAGTCACGAGCATACGGTAGTTCACGGGATTTATTCATTCCCTGTACCTTGACGGACAGTCACAAGCATACGGTAATTTACGGGATCGATTTATCTCTCATACTTTGACGGACAGTCACGGGCTAACAGTACTTTACGAGATTTATTTATTCCCCGTACCTTGACGGACAGTCAGGAACTAACAGTTATTTACGAAATTTATTTATCCCCTGTACCTTGACGGACAGTTACGAGCATTCGGCAATTTACGGGATTTATTTATTCCCCGTACCTTGACGGACAGTCACGAGCATACGGTAATTTACAGGACTTATTTTTTTCCCGTTTCTTGACGGACAGCTACGAGCATACGGTAATTTACGGGATTCATCTATACCTTGTACCTTGACAAACAGCCACGGGCATACGGTAATTTTTGGAATTTATTTATCCCCTGTACTTTGACTGACAGCCACGGGCGTACGGTAATTTACGGAATTTATTTATTTCCCGTACCTTGACGGACAGTGACGAGCATTCGGTAATTTACGGGATTTATTTATTCCCCGTACCTTGACGGACAGTCACGAGCATACGGTAATTTACAGGACTTATTTTTTTCCCGTTTCTTGACGGACAGCTACGAGCATACGGTAATTTACGGAATTCATCTATACCTTGTACCTTGACAAACAACCACGGGCATACGGTAATTTTTGGAATTTATTTATCCCCTGTACTTTGACTGACAGCCACGGGCGTACGGTAATTTACGGAATTTATTTATTTCCCGTACCTTGACGGACAGTGACGAGCATTCGGTAATTTACGGGATTTATTTATTCCCCGTACCTTGACGGACAGTTACGAGCATACGGTAATTTACGGGATTCATCTATACCCCGTACCTTGACGGACAGCCACGGGTAAACGGTAATTTATAAAATTTATTTATCCCCTGTACTTTGACTGACAGCCACGGGCGTACGGTAATTTACGGAATTTATTTATTTTCCGTACCTTGACGGACACTGACAAGCATATGGTAATATACGGAATTTATTTATTTTTCGTTCCTTGACGGACAGCCACGGGCATACGGTAATTTACGGAATTTATTTATACGCTGTCCTTTGACAAACAGTCATGGGCTAACAGTAATTTACGGGATTGATTTATTTCCTGTACCTTGACGGACAGTCATGAGCATACGGTAATTTACGGGATTTATTTATTTCCTGTACCTTGACGGACAGACACGAGCATAGGGTTATAAACGGGATTTATTTATTTCCTGTACCTTGACGGACAGCCGAAGGGCTAACATAATTTACGAAATTGTTTTATTCCCCGTACCTTGACAGACAGCTAAGAGCATACGGTGAATTACGGTATAAATTAATTCCCTGTACCTCGACGGACAGCCACAAGCATACGGTAATCTAAAAGATTTATTTATTTTCTGTACCTTGACAAACAGTCACGGGCTAACGGTAATTTACAGGATTTATTTATCCTCTGTACCTTGACGGACGGCCATGAGCATACGATAATTTACAGAATTGATTTATTCATCGTACCTTAACCGACAGCCAAGAGCATTCGGTAATTTACGGGATTTATTCATCCTCTGTACATTGACGGACAGCCACGAGCATACGGTAATTTACAAGATTCATTAATTTTCTGTACCTTGACGGACGGTCACGGGCTAACGATAATTCACGGGATTTAATTATTCCTGTACCTTTACGGAGAGCCTTATGCATACGGTAATTTACGTGATTTATTTATTTCCCGTACTTTGACGGACAGTTACGGGCTAACAGTAATTTACGAAATTGATTTCTTTCTTGTACCTTAACAGACAGCCAAGAGCATACGGTAATTTACGGGATTTATTTTATCCCCGTACCTAGACGGACAGCCAGAAGCATACGGTAATTTACGGGATTGATTTATTCCCCGTACCTCGACGGACAGCTATGAGCATACGATAATTGACGGGATTTATATATCCTCTGTACTTTAACGGACAGTCACGGGCTATCAGTTATTTACGGGTTTTTTTTTATCCCCCGTACTTTAGCGGACAGCTATGAGCTTACGGTAATTTACGGGATTTATTTATTTTCCGTACCTTGACAGACAGCTAAGAGCATACGGTGAATTACGGGATTTATTCATCCTCTGTACATTGACGGACAGCCACGAGCATACGGTAATTTACAAGATTCATTAATTTTCTGTACCTTGACGGACAGTCACGGGCTAACGGTAATTCACGGGATTTAATTATTCCCGTACCTTTACGGAGAGCCTTATGCATACGGTAATTTACGTGATTTATTTAATTCCCGTACTTTGACGGACAGCCAGAAGCATACGGTAATTTACGGGATTGATTTATTCCCCGTACCTCGACGGACAGCTATGAGCATACGATAATTGACGGAATTTATTCATCCTCTGTACCTTAAGGGACAGTCACGGGCTATCAGTAATTTACGGGTTTTTTTTTAATCCCCTGTACTTTAGCGGACAGCTATGAGCATACAGTAATTTACGGGATTTATTTATTCCCCGTACCTTGACGAACAGCAACGAGCATACGGTTATTTACAGGATTGATTTATCCTCTGTTTCTTGACGGACGGCCTTAAGCATACGATAATTTACGGGATTTATTTATTCCCTGTACCTTGACGGACAGCCACGAGCATACGGTAATTTACGGGATTTATTCATCCTCTGTAACTTGACGGACGGCCATGAGCATACGATAATTTACGGGATTTATTTATTCCCTGTACCTTGACGGACAGCCACGAGCATACGGTAATTTACGGGATTTATTCATCCTCTGTACCTTGACGGACGGGCATGAGCATACGATAATTTACAAGATTTATTTATTTCCTGTACCTTGACGGACAGTCACGGGCTAACGGTAATACACGTAATTAATTAATCCTCTGTTTCTTAACGAACAGCCACGAGCGTACGGTGATTTACGGGATTTAGTTATTCCCTGTACCTTGACGGACAGCCACGATCATACGGTAATTAAGAAATTTATTTATTTTCCGTACCTTGACGGACAGCCAAAAGCATACGGTAATTAGGGAGTTTATTTATTTTTTTGTACAAGAATTATTTTTCCCGTACCTTGACGGACAGTTACGGGCTGACAGTAATTTACGAATTGATTTATTTCCTGTACCTTAACAGACAGCCAAAAGCATACGGTAATTTACGGGATTTATTTATCCTCTGTACCTTGAGGGGCAGCCATGAGCATACGGTAATTCACGAGATTCATTCATTTCCTGTACCTTGACGAACAGCCACGT
The DNA here is from genome assembly GCF_000648655.2 of Copidosoma floridanum. Next base: position 347,088 of record NW_019380210.1, on the reverse strand, counting down.
GCATACGATAATTTATGAGATTTATTTATTTTCTGTACCTTGACGAACAGCCACGGGCATACGGTAATTAAGGAATTTATTTATTTTTTTGTACAAGTTTTATTTTTCCCGTACCTTGACGGACAGCCAGGAGCATACGGTAATGTACGGGATTGATTTATTCCCCGTACCTTGACGGACAGTTACGGGCTAACAGTAATTTACAAGATTCTTTATTTCCTGTAGCTTGACGGACGGCCACGGCCTAACGGTAATTTACGGGATTTATTAATCCTCTTACCTTGACGGACAGCCACGAGGATTTGGTAATTTACGGGATTTATTTATTACCCGTACCTTGACGGACAGTCACGAGCATTCGGTAATTTACGGGATTTATTTTTTCCCCGTACCTTGACGGACAGCCAGGAGCATACGGTAATCAACAGGATTGGTTTATCCCCCGTACCTTGACAGACAGCCATGAGCGTACGTTAATTTACGGGATTCATTCATCCCCCGTACTTTGACGGACAGTGACAGGCTAACAGTAATTTACGGGATTTATTTATCCCCCGTATCTTCACGGAGAGTAATGGGCATACGGTAATTTACGGCATTTTTTTATTTTCCGTACCTTGACGGACAGTCACGAGCTAACAGTAATTTACAGGATTGATTCATCCCCCGTACCTTGACAGACAGCCATGAGCATACGGTAAATTACGGGATTCATTTATTCCCTGTACCTCGACGGACAGCCACGAGCATTCAGTAATTTACGGAATTTATTCATCCTCTGTACCTTGACGGACAGTCACAACCATTCGGTAATTTACGGGATTGATTTATTTCCCGTACCTTGACAGACACCCATGAGCATACGGTAATTTACGGGATTCATTTATCCCCCGTACTTCAACGGACAGTGACGGGCTAACAGTAATTTACGGGATTTATTTATCACCCGTATCTTTACGGAGAGCCATAGGCATACGGTAATTTACGGCATTTTTTTATTTTCCGTACTTTGACGGACAGTCACTAGCATACGGTAATTTACGGGATTGATTTATCCCCCATACCTTGACGGACAGCCACGAGGATTTGGTAATTTACGGGATTTATTCATTACCCGTACCTTGACGAACAGTCACGAGCATTCGGTAATTTACGGAATTTATTCATCCTCTGTACCTTGACGGACAGTTCCGGGATAACAGTAATTTACGGGATTTATTTATTACCCGTACCTTGACGGACAGTCACGAGCATTCGGTAATTTACGGGATTTCTTTTTTCCCCGTACCTTGACGGACAGCCAGGAGCATACAGTAATTTACGGGATTGATTTATTTCCCATACCTTGACGGACAGCCACGAGGATTTGGTAATTTACGGGATTTATTTATTACCCGTACCTTGACTGACAGTCACGAGCATTCGGTAATTTACGGGATTTATTTTTTCCCCGTACCTTGACGGACAGCCAGGAGCATACGGTAATTTACAGGATTGATTCATCCCCCGTACCTTGACAGACAGCCATGAGCATACGGTAATTTACGGGATTCATTTATTCCCTGTACCTTGACGGACAGTTACGGGCTATCAGTAATTTATGGGATTTATTTATTTTCCGTACCTCGACGGACAGCCACGAGCATACGGTAATTTACGGGATTTATTCATTCCCTGTACCTTGACGGACAGGCACGAGCATACGGTAATTTACGGGATTGATTTATCCCCCATACCTTGACAGACAGTCAGGGGCTATCAGTAATTCACGGATTTATTCATTCCTTGTACCTTGACGGACAGCCACGAGCATACGGTAATTCACGGGACTTATTTATTCCCTGTACCTTGACGGACAGTGACGGTCTAACAGTAATTTACAGGATTTATTTTTCCCCCGTACCTTCACGGAGAGCAATGGGAATACGGTAATTTACGGGATTTATTTATTTTCCATACCTTGACGGACAGCCATGAGCATACGGTAATTCACGGGATTCATTTATCCCCCGTACCTTGACGGACAGTGACGGGCTAACAGTAATTTACGGGATTCATTTATCCCCCGTATCTTTACGGAGAGCCATGGGCATACGGTAATTTACGGCATTTTTTTATTTTCTGTACTTTGACGGACAGTCACGAGCATACGGTAATTTACGGGATTTATTCATCCTCTGTACCTTGACGGACAGTCACAACCATTCGGTAATTTACGGGATTTATTTATTCCCCGTACCTTGACGGTCAGCCACGAGCATACGGTAACGTACGGGATTGATTTATCCCTTATACTTTGACGGACAGTCAGGGGCTAACAGTAATTTACGGGATTTATTTATTCCCCGTACCTTGACGGACAGTCACGGGCTAACCGTAATTTACGGGATTAATTTATCCCCCATACCTTGACGGACAGCCACGAGGATTTGGTAATTTACGGGATTTATTCATTACCCGTACCTTGACGGACAGTCACGAGCATTCGGTAATTTACGGGATTTTTTTTTTTCCCCGTACCTTGACGGACAGCCAGGAGCATACAGTAATTAACGGGATTGATTTATTTCCCATACCTTGACGGACAGCCACAAGGATTTCGTAATTTACGGGATTTATCTATTACCCGTACCTTGACAGACAGCCATGAGCATACGGTAATTTACAGAATTGATTTATCCCTCATACCGTGACGGACAGTTCCGGGCTAACAGTAATTCACGGGATTTATTTATTACCCGTACCTTGACGGACAGTCATGAGCATTCGGTAATTTACGGGATTTATTCATTACCCGTACCTTGACGGACAATCACGAGCATTCGGTAATTTACGGAATTTATTCATCCTCTATACCTTGACGGACAGTCACAACCATTCGGTAATTTACAGGATTGATTTAGTTCCCGTACCTTGACAGAAAGCCATGAGCATACGGTAATTTACGGGATTCATTTATCCCCCGTACTTCGACGGACAGTGACGGACTAACAGTAATTTACGGGATTTATTTATCACCCGTATCTTTACGGAGAGCCATAGGCATACGGTAATTTACGGCATTTTTTCATTTTCCGTACATTGACGGACAGTCACGAGCATACGGTAATTTACGGGATTCATTTATCCTCCGTACCTCGACGGACAGTCACAACCATTCAGTAATTTACGGGATTGATTTCTTGTCCTTACCTTGACGGACAGTCACGAGCTAACAGTAATTTACGAGATTGATTTATCCCTCATACCTTGACGGACAGTTCCGGGCTAACAGTAATTTACGGGATTTATTTATTACCCGCACCTTGACGGACAGTCTCGAGCATTCAGTAATTTACGGGATTTCTTTTTTCCCCGTACCTTGACGGACAGCCAGGAGCATCCAGTAATTTACGGGATTGATTTATCCCCCATACCTTGACGGACAGCCACGAGGATTTGGTAATTTACGGGATTTATTTTTTCTTCGTACCTTGACGGACAGCCAGGAGCATACGGTAATTTACAGGATTGATTGATCCCCCGTACCTTGACAGACAGCCATAAGCATACGGTAATTTACAGGATTGATTTATCCCCCGTACCTTGACAGACAGCCATGAGCATACGGTAATTCACGGGATTCATTCATCCCCCGTACCTTGACGGACAGTCACGAGCTAACAGTAATTTACGGGATTGATTTATCCCTCATACCTTGACGGACAGTTCCGGGCTAACAGTAATTTACGGGATTTATTTATTACCCGTACCTTAACGGACAGTCTCGAGCATTCAGTAATTTACGGAATTATTTTTTTCCCCGTACCTTGACGGACAGCCAGGAGCATACAGTAATTTACGGGATTGATTTATTCTCCATACCTTGACGGACAGCCACGAGGATTTGGTAATTTACGGGATTTATTTATTACCCGTACCTTGACTGACAGTCACGAGCATTCGGTAATTTACGGGATTTATTTTTTCCCCGTACCTTGACGGACAGCCAGGAGCATACGGTAATTTACAGGATTGATTCATCCCCCGTACCTTGACAGACAGCCATGAGCATACGGTAATTTACGGGATTCATTTATTCCCTGTACCTTGACGGACAGTTACGGGCTATCAGTAATTTATGGGATTTATTTATTTTCCGTACCTCGACGGACAGCCACGAGCATACGGTAATTTACGGGATTTATTCATTCCCTGTACCTTGACGGACAGGCACGAGCATACGGTAATTTACGGGATTGATTTATCCCCCATACCTTGACAGACAGTCAGGGGCTATCAGTAATTCACGGATTTATTCATTCCTTGTACCTTGACGGACAGCCACGAGCATACGGTAATTCACGGGACTTATTTATTCCCTGTACCTTGACGGACAGTGACGGTCTAACAGTAATTTACAGGATTTATTTTTCCCCCGTACCTTCACGGAGAGCAATGGGAATACGGTAATTTACGGGATTTATTTATTTTCCATACCTTGACGGACAGCCATGAGCATACGGTAATTCACGGGATTCATTTATCCCCCGTACCTTGACGGACAGTGACGGGCTAACAGTAATTTACGGGATTCATTTATCCCCCGTATCTTTACGGAGAGCCATGGGCATACGGTAATTTACGGCATTTTTTTATTTTCTGTACTTTGACGGACAGTCACGAGCATACGGTAATTTACGGGATTTATTCATCCTCTGTACCTTGACGGACAGTCACAACCATTCGGTAATTTACGGGATTTATTTATTCCCCGTACCTTGACGGTCAGCCACGAGCATACGGTAACGTACGGGATTGATTTATCCCTTATACTTTGACGGACAGTCAGGGGCTAACAGTAATTTACGGGATTTATTTATTCCCCGTACCTTGACGGACAGTCACGGGCTAACCGTAATTTACGGGATTAATTTATCCCCCATACCTTGACGGACAGCCACGAGGATTTGGTAATTTACGGGATTTATTCATTACCCGTACCTTGACGGACAGTCACGAGCATTCGGTAATTTACGGGATTTTTTTTTTTCCCCGTACCTTGACGGACAGCCAGGAGCATACAGTAATTAACGGGATTGATTTATTTCCCATACCTTGACGGACAGCCACAAGGATTTCGTAATTTACGGGATTTATCTATTACCCGTACCTTGACAGACAGCCATGAGCATACGGTAATTTACAGAATTGATTTATCCCTCATACCGTGACGGACAGTTCCGGGCTAACAGTAATTCACGGGATTTATTTATTACCCGTACCTTGACGGACAGTCATGAGAATTCGGTAATTTACGGGATTTATTCATTACCCGTACCTTGACGGACAATCACGAGCATTCGGTAATTTACGGAATTTATTCATCCTCTATACCTTGACGGACAGTCACAACCATTCGGTAATTTACAGGATTGATTTAGTTCCCGTACCTTGACAGAAAGCCATGAGCATACGGTAATTTACGGGATTCATTTATCCCCCGTACTTCGACGGACAGTGACGGACTAACAGTAATTTACGGGATTTATTTATCACCCGTATCTTTACGGAGAGCCATAGGCATACGGTAATTTACGGCATTTTTTCATTTTCCGTACATTGACGGACAGTCACGAGCATACGGTAATTTACGGGATTCATTTATCCTCCGTACCTCGACGGACAGTCACAACCATTCAGTAATTTACGGGATTGATTTCTTGTCCTTACCTTGACGGACAGTCACGAGCTAACAGTAATTTACGAGATTGATTTATCCCTCATACCTTGACGGACAGTTCCGGGCTAACAGTAATTTACGGGATTTATTTATTACCCGCACCTTGACGGACAGTCTCGAGCATTCAGTAATTTACGGGATTTCTTTTTTCCCCGTACCTTGACGGACAGCCAGGAGCATCCAGTAATTTACGGGATTGATTTATCCCCCATACCTTGACGGACAGCCACGAGGATTTGGTAATTTACGGGATTTATTTTTTCTTCGTACCTTGACGGACAGCCAGGAGCATACGGTAATTTACAGGATTGATTGATCCCCCGTACCTTGACAGACAGCCATAAGCATACGGTAATTTACAGGATTGATTTATCCCCCGTACCTTGACAGACAGCCATGAGCATACGGTAATTCACGGGATTCATTCATCCCCCGTACCTTGACGGACAGTCACGAGCTAACAGTAATTTACGGGATTGATTTATCCCTCATACCTTGACGGACAGTTCCGGGCTAACAGTAATTTACGGGATTTATTTATTACCCGTACCTTAACGGACAGTCTCGAGCATTCAGTAATTTACGGAATTATTTTTTTCCCCGTACCTTGACGGACAGCCAGGAGCATACAGTAATTTACGGGATTGATTTATTCTCCATACCTTGACGGACAGCCACGAGGATTTGGTAATTTTCGGGATTTATTTATTACCCGTACCTTAACGGACAGTCACGAGCATTCAGTAATTAACGGAATTATTTTTTTCCCCGTACCTTGACGGACAGCCCGGAGCATACAGTAATTTACGGGATTGATTTATTCTCCATACCTTGACGGACAGCCACGAGGATTCGGTAATTTACGGGATTTATTTTTTCCCCGTACCTTCACGGACAGCCATGAGCATACGGTAATTTATAGGATTCATTCATTCCCTGTACCTTGACGGACAGTTACGGGCTAACAGTAATTTACGGGATTTATTTATTTTCCGTACCTTGAGGGACAGCCACGAGCATAAGGTAATTCACGGATTTATTCATTCCTTGTACCTTGACGGACAGCCACGAGCATACGGTAATTTACGGGACTTATTTATTACAAGTACCTTGACGGACAGTGACGGTCTAACAGTAATTTACGGGATTTGTTTTTCCCCCATACCTTTACGGAGAGCGATGGGCATACGGTAATTTATGGGATTGATTTATTTCTCGTACCTTGACGGACAGTCACGAGCCAACAGTAATTTACGGAATTGATTTATCCCTCATACCTTGACGGACAGTTCCGGGCTAACAGTAATTTACGGGATTTATTTATAACCCGTACCTTGACGGACAGTCACGAGCATTCGGTAATTTACGGGATTTCTTTTTTCCCCGTTCCTTGACGGACAGCCAGGAGCATACAGTAATTTACGGGATTGATTTATCCCCCATACCTTGACGGACAGCCACGAGGATTTGGTAATTTACGGGATTTATTCATTACCCGTACCTTGACGAACAGTCACGAGCATTCAGTAATTTACGGAATTTATTTATCCTCTGTACCTTGACGGACAGTTCCGGGATAACAGTAATTTACGGGATTTATTTATTACCCGTACCTTGACGGACAGTCACGAGCATTCGGTAATTTACGGGATTTCTTTTTTCCCCGTACCTTGACGGACAGCCAGGAGCATACAGTAATTTACGGGATTAATTTATCCCCCATACCTTGACGGACAGCCACGAGGATTTGGTAATTTACGAGATTTATTCATTACCCGTACCTTGACGGACAGTAACGAGCATTCGGTAATTTACGGAATTTATCCATCCTCTGTACCTTGACGGACAGTCACAACCATTCGGTAATTTACGGGATTGATTTATTTCCCGTACCTTGACGGACAGTCACGAGCTAACAGTAATTTACGGAATTGATTTATCCCTCATACCTTGACGGACAGTTCCGGGCTAACAGTAATTTACGGGATTTATTTATTACCCGTACCTTGACGGACAGTCACGAGCATTCGGTAATTTACGGGATTTCTTTTTTCCCCGTACCTTGACGGACAGCCAGGAGCATACAGTAATTTACGGGATTAATTTATCCCCCATACCTTGACGGACAGCCACGAGGATTTGGTAATTTACGAGATTTATTCATTACCCGTACCTTGACGGACAGTAACGAGCATTCGGTAATTTACGGAATTTATCCATCCTCTGTACCTTGACGGACAGTCACAACCATTCGGTAATTTACGGGATTGATTTATTTCCCGTACCTTGACGGACAGTCACGAGCTAACAGTAATTTACGGGATTGATTTATTTCCCGTACCTTGACGGACAGTCACGAGCTAACAGTAATTTACGGGATTGATTTATCCCTCATACCTTGACGGACAGTTCTGGGCTAACAGTAATTTACGGGATTTATTTATCTCCCGTATCTTTACGGAGAGCCATGGGCATACGGTAATATACGGAATTTTTTTATTTTCCGTACTTTGACGGACAGTCACGAGCATACGGTAATTTACGGGATTCATTCATCCTCTGTACCTTGACGGACAGTCACAACTATTCGGTAATTTACGGGATAGATTCATTTTCCATTCCTTGACGGACAGCCACGAGCTAACAGTAATTTACGGGATTGATTTATCCCTCATACTTTGACGGACAGTTCCGGGCTAACAGTAATTTACGGGATTTATTTATTACCCGTACCTTGGCGGACAGTCACGAGCTTCCGGTAATTTACGGGATTTCTTTTTTCCCCGTACCTTGACGGACAGCCAGGAGCATACAGTAATTTACGGGATTGATTTATTTCCCATACCTTGACGGACAGCCACGAGGATTTGGTAATTTACGGGATTTATTTATTACCCGTACCTTGACTGACAGTCACGAGCATTCGGTAATTTACGGGATTTATTTTTTCCCCGTACCTTGACGGACAGCCAGGAGCATACGGTAATTTACAGGATTGATTCATCCCCCGTACCTTGACAGACAGCCATGAGCATACGGTAATTTACGGGATTCATTTATTCCCTGTACCTTGACGGACAGTTACGGGCTATCAGTAATTTATGGGATTTATTTATTTTCCGTACCTCGACGGACAGCCACGAGCATACGGTAATTTACGGGATTTATTCATTCCCTGTACCTTGACGGACAGGCACGAGCATACGGTAATTTACGGGATTGATTTATCCCCCATACCTTGACAGACAGTCAGGGGCTATCAGTAATTCACGGATTTATTCATTCCTTGTACCTTGACGGACAGCCACGAGCATACGGTAATTCACGGGACTTATTTATTCCCTGTACCTTGACGGACAGTGACGGTCTAACAGTAATTTACAGGATTTATTTTTCCCCCGTACCTTCACGGAGAGCAATGGGAATACGGTAATTTACGGGATTTATTTATTTTCCATACCTTGACGGACAGCCATGAGCATACGGTAATTCACGGGATTCATTTATCCCCCGTACCTTGACGGACAGTGACGGGCTAACAGTAATTTACGGGATTCATTTATCCCCCGTATCTTTACGGAGAGCCATGGGCATACGGTAATTTACGGCATTTTTTTATTTTCTGTACTTTGACGGACAGTCACGAGCATACGGTAATTTACGGGATTTATTCATCCTCTGTACCTTGACGGACAGTCACAACCATTCGGTAATTTACGGGATAGATTCATTTCCCATTTCTTGACGGACAGCCACGAGCTAACAGTAATTTACGGAATTGATTTATCCCTCATACTTTGACGGACAGTTCCGGGCTAACAGTAATTTACGGGATTTATTTATTACCCGTACCTTGACGGACAGTCACGAGCATTCGGTAATTTACGGGATTTTTTTTTTCCCCGTACCTTGACGGACAGCCAGGAGCATACAGTAATTAACGGGATTGATTTATTTCCCATACCTCGACGGACAGCCACAAGGATTTGGTAATTTACGGGATTTATTTATTACCCGTACCTTGACGGACAGTCATGAGAATTCGGTAATTTACGGGATTTATTCATTACCCGTACCTTGACGGACAGTCACGAGCATTCGGTAATTTACGGAATTTATTCATCCTCTATACCTTGACGGACAGTCACAACCGTTCGGTAATTTACGGGATTGATTTATTTCCCGTACCTTGACAGAAAGCCATGAGCATACGGTAATTTACGGGATTCATTTATCCCCCGTACTTCGACGGACAGTGACGGGCTAACAGTAATTTACGGGATTTATTTATCACCCGTATCTTTACGGAGAGCGATAGGCATACGGTAATTTACGGCATTTTTTCATTTTCCGTACTTTGACGGACAGTCACGAGCATACGGTAATTTACGGGATTCATTTATCCTCCGTACCTCGACGGACAGTCACGAGCATTCGGTAATTTACGGGATTTATTTTTTCCCCGTACCTTCACGGACAGCCAGGAGCATACGTTAATTTACAGGATTGATTCATCCCCCGTACCTTGACAGACAGCCATGAGCATACGGTAATTTATGAGATTCATTCATTCCCTGTACCTTGACGGACAGGCACGAGCATACGGTAATTTACGGGATTGATTTATCCCCCATACCTTGACGGACAGTCAGGGGCTATCAGTAATTCACGGATTTATTCATTCCTTGTACCTTGACGGACAGCCACGAGCATACGGTAATTTACGGGACTTATTTATTACAAGTACCTTGACGGACAGTGACGGTCTAACAGTAATTTACGGGATTTGTTTTTCCCCCATACCTTTACGGAGAGCGATGGGCATACGGTAATTTATGGGATTGATTTATTTCTCGTACCTTGACGGACAGTCACGAGCCAACAGTAATTTACGGAATTGATTTATCCCTCATACCTTGACGGACAGTTCCGGGCTAACAGTAATTTACGGGATTTATTTATAACCCGTACCTTGACGGACAGTCACGAGCATACGGTAATTTACAGGACTTATTTTTTTCCCGTTCCTTGACGGACAGCTACGAGCATACGGTAATTTACGGAATTCATCTATACCTTGTACCTTGACAAACAACCACGGGCATACGGTAATTTTTGGAATTTATTTATCCCCTGTACTTTGACTGACAGCCACGGGCGTACGGTAATTTACGGAATTTATTTATTTCCCGTACCTTGACGGACAGTGACGAGCATTCGGTAATTTACGGGATTTATTTATTCCCCGTACCTTGACGGACAGTCACGAGCATACGGTAATTTACAGGACTTATTTTTTTCCCGTTCCTTGACGGACAGCTACGAGCATACGGTAATTTACGGAATTCATCTATACCTTGTACCTTGACAAACAACCACGGGCATACGGTAATTTTTGGAATTTATTTATCCCCTGTACTTTGACTGACAGCCACGGGCGTACGGTAATTTACGGAATTTATTTATTTCCCGTACCTTGACGGACAGTGACGAGCATTCGGTAATTTACGGGATTTATTTATTCCCCGTACCTTGACGGACAGTCACGAGCATACGGTAATTTACGGGATTTATTTATTTCCCGTACCTTGACGGACAGCCACGGGCATACGGTAATTTACGGAATTTATTTATTTCACGTACTTTAACAAACAGCCACGGGCTAACAGTAATTAACGGGATTTTTAATTCCCCTTACCTTGACGGACAGCAACGAGCATACGGTAATCTACGGGATTTTTTTATTTTCCGTACTTTGACGGACAGTCACGAGCATACGGTAATTTACGGGATTTATTCATCCTCTGTACCTTGACGGACAGTCACAACCATTCGGTAATTTACGGGATTTATTTATTCCCCGTACCTTGACGGACAGCCACGAGCATACGGTAACGTACGGGATTGATTTATCCCTTATACTTTGACGGACAGTCAGGGGCTAACAGTAATTTACGGGATTTATTTATTCCCCGTACCTTGACGGACAGTCACGGGCTAACCGTAATTTACGGAACTTATTTATTTTTCGTACCTTGACGGACAGCCACGAGCATGCGGTAATTTACGGGATTTTTTATTTCCCGTATCTTTACGGAGAGCCACGGGCATACGGTAATTTACGGGATTATTATTGTTTGGCGAGCACGTACGTACTTCTACGGAACTCGACTTTTTGCTCCGTTTTGTCACCGGCAAAAACGGAAACAGGCCTTTAAATGCTAGAAAAATTATCTGTACGGAAGATAACGGAAGTTAGCTTTTTCTTCGTAATCTTGAATATTTTTTTACACGGACACGAAACGGAGGTGTCTGAATATCTACTGTTAGCCGCCACAGTGAGATGCAGTTTGTTTACTTTTGGCACATTTACGCCTTCTTCTGAGGAATTGTGGTTCGCTTTTGTCTTTTTCCGCATCGCGCGCGCATAGTAACGCTGACATTTATAGACTCGCAATCGTATCTTTTCACACTCGCCAATCATCGTTTTTGCTTGCAGTTAAAAACGTCATCACTTAGGTGATATAGGCCGTAGTACACACAGATAGATTGTTAATTGCGGTGTTATTTTGTATTTAATGATTTTGAGGTTTACAACTTTTACCGTTAACTTTAAATTGCATACATGAAAAGAAGTACGCTGTCAATATTATAGAAGATGAAGAATAAGTGGTGCGAGAGGTTACACGGACTTTTCATGAAGACAGTTGGCGAATAGAGGTATTACATGATGTGAATAATTGAACATAGAAGTACTTATTCTAATAAAATTAATCATTTATAATAAAAACGTTATCCCCAAAGTTAGTACTTGCGTTACATGCTACTGCTCGTATTATGGGGAGAGAGAGAAGAAGTGCGTTAGTGTCAATATTTTTACATCCAAAAAACGTATTTGAAAGCACGTCTTCCGCTCAAAGCAAAATTTAATTCGCGACCACCGTTATAAATTTTTAAAGTCAATGAATTAAATAAAAGGAAAGGAAACATGCTTGTTGAGAAAAAAATACGTACAGTTTATTTTTAATTACAAGTTTCTGATTAAACTATTACTTATTACAATTAAAGATAAAGATTGTATTTTTTGAAATATCAAATGTTTTTGTTTTTAAAATGTAAATCGTTGTGTCTCATCCAACAATGCACAAGTTACAAAACGCGTCAACTGTTATGGAAAATACTGTACTTAAAAGTCTAAGCTTCACTGAATTTTCAGTCACAAAGTTGATCGTTAATAATGAAAGATATTATCTTTAAAGTTTACAATAAATTTATCAAGAAACAGCTGAGATTAGGAAGTTTTTGTAATAACGTGCACAAGTGCACAAATGAAAAGCGATCAGCTGTCACCGGCATGCAGCAAACGCCCTAACCTGATAAAATGCAGCGAGTCAGAGCGCTGAATTGGAAAGTTTTTTTGCACGGATGCTTTTTTGATAATTGGTAAATCAGACCCGTAGAAGACGATATAGAATACAAAAACCACCAAAAACGCACAGCATCACGCTAACAAACGTGTTTACAAGTTTATTTTGCGTATATCTTGTCAACAGTAATAGACACGCGAAAAATCAAAATATTAGCTTGTACGGAAAAAAATTTACTATTGATAAAGCACTTTTGCAACATTTTGACACCCATAAAATCATGAGAAAAAAAGTGGTGACGATGGTTTTGGCCTTTACATAAGAGTAAGTGAGAAGGAGCGAGCGGCCCCCGCTAGCGGTGACAGCGAAGGGAAGCCACTCCCCCTCCGTACTTCACCTCATGCAATGGTGTATGCGGGGAGAGAGAGGTAAGAGGTAAGAGGAAAAGCAGCAGCCAAGCACGAACTGGAATAGATTTCAGCTTTATGGGCAGAGCTCAAGATTTTTTCTAAGCCCCAAAAAATCGTTTAACGGTAAAAAAAAGTCTGAGGAACAATTTTGTTTTTGTTTTGTAAGAGTTCATATAGATTGGGCATAGTTTGAAGTTGCGGTATTTTTTGTTTTTATGAAATCAGTCGAATTAGTTTGTTTTCACGCATTATAGTTAACTTAGAAAGATGAAGCGTATATTATCAGCAATAGTTTTCAATTCGCACAATACTCAAATGTTTTATTAATACAGTACTACACAATTATTCAAAATAAATTTACCGCGGTAAACTAAATAAACCTTAGAATTTTCTACAAAGTAAGTATTTAGCCTGTTGTGCCGGATTAATACTCAATGATTATTTATGAAAATTATACAATAGATACTTGAAAAATAGTTATTTAATAAAAATATATTATTTTGAAAATTAGCACAATTTGTGTTTTTCTTTTTTTTTCTTTTTTGAGAAATCCATTATTTTTGTCATTACACCACTACAGTTATAAAAAATCAATGTTCATAATTATTGTGCCAAAAAACAAAGCATTGGATGTTCTTGAGCATTAAAAACGAAGGAAAGTAAGCCTGGTAGGATCACTTCATTTTTTTATTTTGAAGCACTGTAACGATGTTTATTTCCAAGAAAATTTACTATGGAGCAGAGCTCTACTTTATGCAGAGCAAATAGCTGCTAGCTCGAGAGATCAAACTTTAAATGATAACTTAACTTTGAATTAACAATGAATAAAAGTATGTTGAAGAAAAATTATTTATAAAAAAAGTTTATGTTAGAATTGGTATTAAAATGAGATAGTAAATAACTAGTTGATTTTAATAGAATCACTTCAGTAATTATCGATGCCTCGGACGAAAACTATGTCCTTTTTTTGAATTCGGACGAAAGTTATGCCTGTTAACCTACTGTTGACGAAGACTATAAGCTCTTTTTAAATCCCGGACAAAGACTATGCCCTTTTCCGGAGTCCGGACGAAGACTATCCTTTTTTTCTTGAGCTTGGACGAAAACTTGCATGATTCACGATGAATGACAGTAATAAAATAGCTGTGTTTGAAGGTATCAATAAAAAATCATAAGAATATTAGTAAATAAATACATTTGACAACGTTTAACTGATTATGAATATATAATTTGAACTTTTAAATGTTATTAATGGAAAATCGGTATTTCCTTACTTTATTATAAAAAACATGTTTCTACGCTGTTAACATATTTAATCTTTAATGATGCATTTTGAATTTTAAGGAAAATAGCTGATCTGATGATGTTAAGTATCGCAAAATATTAGAGTATTAGTTTTAGAACAGAAAAAACAATAATTCTCGACAAGGAACCCAACTGTTTTTAATTATAGTAAATTGATATAATATATTCTCAGTCATGCAAGCATCGATGGTTAGCAACCCAAGTGTTGAATATATTATTTATTAAGAAATTAACTATTTATAAGTATTATTTATTAGTAAACTGAGTACTTATGCAAGCAAGCATCGGTAATGAGCAACTTTTTTTCCGTATGAATAATCAATTAATATACACTAAGGCGAGCAAGCATCGGTGATTAGCGTCAAAACTGTTGCTTGTATTACTTATTAATAAAATACGCCTTCATCCAAGCAAGCCAAAAAAAGGACATAGTTTTCGTCCGAGGCATCGATAATTACTGAAGTGATTCTATTAAAATCAACTAGTTATTTACTATCTCATTTTAATAACAATTCTAACATAAACTTTTTTTATAAATAATTTTTCTTCAACATACTTTTATTCATTGTTAATTCAAAGTTAAGTTATCATTTAAAGTTTGATCTCTCGAGCTAGCAGCTATTTGCTCTGCATAAAGTAGAGCTCTGCTCCATAGTAAATTTTCTTGGAAATAAACATCGTTACAGTGCTTCAAAATAAAAAAATGAAGTGATCCTACCAGGCTTACTTTCCTTCGTTTTTAATGCTCAAGAACATCCAATGCTTTGTTTTTTGGCACAATAATTATGAACATTGATTTTTTATAACTGTAGTGGTGTAATGACAAAAATAATGGATTTCTCAAAAAAGAAAAAAAAAGAAAAACACAAATTGTGCTAATTTTCAAAATAATATATTTTTATTAAATAACTATTTTTCAAGTATCTATTGTATAATTTTCATAAATAATCATTGAGTATTAATCCGGCACAACAGGCTAAATACTTACTTTGTAGAAAATTCTAAGGTTTATTTAGTTTACCGCGGTAAATTTATTTTGAATAATTGTGTAGTACTGTATTAATAAAACATTTGAGTATTGTGCGAATTGAAAACTATTGCTGATAATATACGCTTCATCTTTCTAAGTTAACTATAATGCGTGAAAACAAACTAATTCGACTGATTTCATAAAAACAAAAAATACCGCAACTTCAAACTATGCCCAATCTATATGAAATCTTACAAAACAAAAACAAAATTGTTCCTCAGACTTTTTTTTACCGTTAAACGATTTTTTGGGGCTTAGAAAAAATCTTGAGCTCTGACCATAAAGCTGAAATCTATTCCAGTTTGATCTTGGCTCGTGCTTTTCCTTTTGTATTTCCTCTTGCCTTTCTCCCCGCATGCACCATTACTTTGACTCTTATACCTGTCTAGCTCGCCGT
This sequence comes from Copidosoma floridanum, assembly GCF_000648655.2. The sequence continues at coordinate 330,857 of NW_019380210.1, read as the reverse complement.
GGCCGCTCGTTCCTTCTTACTTAATCTTATGTAAAGGCCAAAACAGTCTTTGCGTTTTTTTTTCTCATGATTTTGTGTGTGTGGAAACGTTGTAAAAGTACTTAATCAATAGTAAACTTTTCGCCGTACATGATAGTATTTTTTATTTTTTGCGTGTATGTTACTGTTGACAAGATATATGCGAATCAAACTTGTAAACACGGTTTTTAGTATGATGCTGTGCGTTTTCGGTGCTTTTTGTATTTTTCATCGTCTTCTACGGGTCTGATTTACCAATTACCAAAAAAAATCCCTGCATACAGACTTTTCAATTCAGATGTTCAATGGCTAGTCTATGTAGGTTTTGCCGGCTTTGCATGCTACTTATAGAAGTAGACCAGAAAACGAAGGTTTGAAGCTATGTTTTAAACTGATAGTATGATCAATTTATATAATACGTTTTGGATCTCGTTGATTACAGTAAAATTTGTTAAAAATCACTAGGAAGTTAAAGTCTTAAATACTTCAAAAATTTCAAATCAAGATACTGTAACTTTTTTGTAACGGAATGATATAAGCGGTATAAGAATGTTAATTCATATATCTATTACAAATACGTCATATACACATACATACATGTACATGTATATACACATACATGTAAGTAGTGTCAGCTCCGTGGAATGGCTTATTATTCCGTACAAAAAACTTACTAAGACCTTGGTTTGGCTTGGTGCTAACAGCTTGGAAGTAATTTTTTTGCATGTTGTACAACTTTTATGATCGGCTATTATTCTACATTAAAAAGGCCCCGTTTAATCGGTTTATTCTTCTGTATCATAAAAAATATAAGTTATATATATATATACATACATAAGTAGGTTCTCCTTTCGTCACTTTCATCAATATTTTCATAGAAAACAAAGGCTTTCACCGTACATGACTTGTCAACAGAAGATCACTGAAGCAGTAAAATTAGGAGTTATTTTGAGAAACAGTGCAAAAAAGTAGATGATGTATCTGAATTTCAAATTAATGACAGCGTTGAGAGCGATTGTATAACTGATAACAATTATCAATTCACCACAACTAAAAGTGTTGTACTACAGAACGTTTTACATCAAGACGTTGTCACTATACTTGTGATGCAAAATAACGGAGAACAAAATTTAATAACTTTTAATGTACCAGAAAATGAATACTGCACTCTTCAGGATCTTATTGATCAGGTAAATGGTTATATGTGTACATAGTTTGTGAACTTTTTTCTCTGAAATGTATTAGTGTATAAGGTTAAAATCTTTTTCAAGCTCAAAAGAGAGGAGGGTTGTATACAAGCCGGTCTTCGGCCCGCGTAAATTATGGCTTTAGGTATCGCGGTATATATAATATTTATGGACTGTAATTCCACTTATCGTGTTCGGACGTACAAAGTGTCTTCCTCAGCCTATTCCGATGAAGACTAGCAAAAATCAGTAATATCTAACACATGCATTTTTTCACACGATTTATTTTACTTCTGAGGTTTCATTCTTCATTAGTAATACTTTTAATTAAATCAATCTAACTCCAACTTTTCATTCCATGATTTGATCATAATTATTTATTTAAGCATAATTATTTGTTTGTATGTCTGTGTGTGTGTGTGCGCGCACCCGCGCGCGCGTGTGTGTCTAATAAAAAATGTAACCTGTTGAAACTCATACTTGGTGCCTCATCTATTATAGAACGTGAAGTGCATTAAAAGGGAACTTAGGAATAGGAGGGAAAAAAGGAATTTAATCGTTTCGTCCTTGATCGCTAGCTGGAATTAAACGTATTATTTTAACGCTTGCAAGACTGTCATAACAGGTTGGAAAATCAGAATTTATTTTCAATCGTATGACAATAATAAAACAATTAATTAATTAAAACTCCTGAAACACTTGCTCAAATACTTTTAATAACCTAACGGGCTTCCTGCATTACATAGCCTTTGGTAATTGAAACCACCTTCTTTGAAAAATGTACGAGTATGTGTAATCGAATAACGCAAGGTGAATATGATATGCCTGTTTAAAAAATAATACAAATAATTATCCAATAAAATATCGGTGATTGCCAAACCATATGCTAAATATATTTTATATTATTTATAATAGTATTCTGAAATTAGAACAGAAATTGTACTACACATACAAATATGATGAATGATGAACTGGAGGTCTGCGAGCAAATATAATCATCATGGAAACGGTGTGAGTAAAGCTTTTTTCGTCCGGCCTCAGTTTAATTTCCATCTGGACATGATGAGTGAGGTTTATACGTGTGCAAATGCCACGATATACGCTGAAATTCCTGAACCCCGCTTTTCTTTTTTGGGCTGCAGAGTAAGGTTGACCATCTCTATTCTCTATAACATCTGTTTCAACTTAGTATTTGAAAGTGAAATGTGAAAACAATAGAAAGCATGCAAGAAATTAATCTCTATCTTGTATAACTCAGTCAAAAATTTATAGCTATTAATATGCCTATAATTTATAGATATAATTATAGCTATAACTACCTATAAAACAGCTATAATAATGTATAAAATTCAGCTATAAATATAGCTATAAACTACAGCTGTAAATTTTTCACAAATAATGAATAAAAATTAGTTTAAAATCAGATTTTTTCAAC
>NW_019380210.1:304589-328029 GCF_000648655.2 Copidosoma floridanum | reverse complement strand
TGATTGTTAAAATAATACATAAAAGATTACAGCTGTAATTTATAGCTATATTTATAGCTGAATTTTATACATTATTATAGCTGTTTTATAGGTAGTTATAGCTATAATTTATAGGTATAATTATAGCTATAAATTTTTAACTGAGAATCACTATGTGTATTGTTAGCTTGTATTTAAGCAATTGAGTTTTATTAAGCTGTTAAATAATTAATTTCATTTTTAGATTGACGTAAACTGTAACGTAAATCCTCAAGCTTACGTATCCACTGATAGTGACTTGGGTGTAAATTACATCATAGATTTTTCTAGTAAAATGACTTGGAATGAGAATCACGAAGATTACAAAAAACCGTAAGAACCATCGTAGTTTTAAGATGTGTAATATATTTTGTGTGTTTAAGTAACAATGAAAAATATTTTTTAGTAACTTAAAAAGTCATATCGCAAACACTACTGCTGAAAATAATGAGGTAAATCGAGCTAAGAGAAGTGGAGACACTCCCACCAATAACAGGTTTTCGGTTAATACTGCAACAAATAAAAAAAGTGAGAATTTACTTTTTATGCTCATATTACTTACATCGTTAATTATCTACTTTTAATATTTTTGTGATGATTAGTAGGTTGCTGGAATCAAGAAAGGCAAAAAAAATACGCACGGTATGTTCCACAGTTAAAATAATATCAAAACATATTGTTTGATGAATTTTCAAGTAAAATTATTGAAATTTTGAGTGTGAAATGAGATGAGGGGTACCGAAATTATGAAAAATGTTTAAGTCCAGCATATTTTTCGATCATTCTAATTTTTGTAAAAAAGTGTTTGATATTAAATTATATAACTTTTGTTTCTTATCTAATGGAAAATTTGTTATTTGTAAGTTGTTGCCAATTTTTAAAGTATTCATAATCGTCGATGTCACGCATTTTAATCTAATTAAGTGACATAATTTTAACAAACTTAAGTAAAATGTATGACGCCCCAGTCTCATAAATAGATTTTTTTTTTACTAAAGTAACACGAATATGTTTGTAGCAGTTTTACTAGATTTTTAAATTAATATTGTATCTATGATCATTATATACATACACACACATACATAAATATATGTATGGCTTGACATAGAAATCCATGGATACTAAAGGATTGTTACCTGATCAGAGCATATTACAATCACGACTTACCCACATCAATCATAAAGTAAACATGTCACTCTCTGCACGCAGCAATAACAAGTAAGTTGTCTTTGACATGTATAATATTGAACCGGGATTAAAAATGACGATTGCATTTTCCTGATATAGAGGGTATGACTGCTCTCAGGAGTGCCTTATATTGTAACCGAAGAAAAAAGTTTTTCCATATTTGCACCGAGACGCACTTTGAAACGGCTTAAAGTTAGGTGAAATACTGAACCAGCCAAAATGTACAAGAACTTGCGGGATCATTGACGAATGGAGTAATACTAAATTTTAACAAATGTATCAGCGAGTACAACTTACAAAAAAATGGTAGTGTAGTTGTAATTGAGTAATGAAATTTTTTTTTGTAACATTTAAAAAGAAATATTTTCAATGTTTATGTGAATCATAAACTAAAGAATTTAAACTTGTAATTTTGCTAATATAAACACACATGTAATGTAAGCATTACAAGTAGTTAATGTTGAAAAAAATCAAAGAACAATTCTGATATATGTGCATTCGATTCGGCAGATTCAGAAGTTTACCTAAAGTGGGACCATTTTACAGTGCGTCTCGGTGTGAACATAAATCGTGAATTTTGAGCGTGGATGATAATGTAAATTTGTTAATCTCAAAGAAATTATTGTCAAATTATTAAATATTGTGAGTATAATCAAATTTGTGTTTCCATATCAGAGTTACCATAGTATGCTGTGGCCGTTACGGATTGTTATAGCTGAAAAAAAAATAGTAGCAGACAACGGCCGGCTGGAATATATAGTAAAGGACATGAACAATGAGGAAAAAATAGTCTCGAACTTGAGATGAAGGGAAGTAGTGAAATGGGGTGCTATTTAAGGGATGAAAACCATTTTTCGTTATTTGTGTCAAAACGAAATCTCGTAGAAAAAAGTGTTTCATACAAAAGTTGTAGACAGTAAAAAAATCTAAAAGTTTCATTCCATGTATTCTTCGACATAACCTCAAAGTTATTGAGAAAATGACGAAAAACCAATTTTTTTGGTTTTTATTTTTTTCTTGCGTGAAAAGTATTTAGTTACAATGAAACATTGTGAAAGTACGTAATTATTTGCACATAATAAGCATGAATTTTTCAATTATGAATAATAAATACATTTCGACATTTTACCATTTTTCTAAAAAACCACCCCTATCTTCGACGAACAACTTTATTGATGTTTTTTTGGATTTTGATGTTGTACAAGTGGTTCTTTTTTTCGTCGAGAAGTCTACTTTTGAATGGTATACCGATTTTTATGATTTATTGGTTTTTTGCAGCTTAAAATTAAGAAAAACCGAAAAAAACGCTTTTCGAATCCCGAACTTGTTGATTTTTTTCATTTTTTTCAATTTTTTAGCGTATTTATGTTAAGAATTTATAGTAATGTGAAGAAGACACTTACTTTGGTATAAGACAAATAATGTTTAGTGGATTTACTTATTGGAAACAACGCTACAATTGAATAAAATAGCTTGAATTCCGGAAAGTTATTAAAAAGCGTTAGCTGTACTTGTGAAAGTGGATGCAATAATCAAACGTGTGGCTGCCGAAAGCATGGCTAAAAATGTACCAATCTATGCAATACATGCACTGAGAACTGTTCAAATAGAGACTGAGAAGTATTTGAAGGTTTTTAATGAAAACAATTACTTTGGTATAAAATAAATAAAGTTGAATGAGGTTCATCATGGAAAAGTAGGGAAAATTCATGAAACTTAACATTTACATGGAAATAAGTTTACTTCTTGCTCGATCTCCAGACTAGTAGCATGTTGAAATCTAAAACACATAACCTTGTAGTGAATTAAAAAACGCAGTTGGAATTGGCCATCCAACCCGGAGGCGACGAGGTCGTACCTCATCCCTATTGCTGCGAGCTCGGTGCTTCAGCTGCGATCGCTGCGATCGTAAGATCGCATTTAAATATTGTACGGTAATTTTTAATCTCTTGTATGATTTCTTGTAAATATATTTTCTCAACTCGTATCTCTTTTCTTGTTAAATTTGTAAAAGATGTTTTTGTTTAATGAAAGCGTTTTTTATGCCGCAAGGCATTTTTTCCCACGTACTTTAATCTTTTATTTCTATGATTAAAAAATCATAATAATCGGGAGGGCGATTCTCACCCCGGAATCTAACCTTTCCACGTGTCAACAGAACAAAAAAAAAAGATTTGCTCATTGTCACGTAACAATCATAAAAATCGGTATACCATTTAAAAGTAGACATCTCGACGAAAAAATAACCACTTGTACAACATTAAAATCCAAAAAAACATCAATGAAGTTGTTCGTCAAAGATAGGGGTGGTTTTTTAGAAAAATGGTAAAATGTCGAAATGTATTTATTATTCATAATTGAAAAAATTCATGCTTATTATATGCAAATAATTACGTATTTCCACAATGTTTCATTGTAATTAAATACTTTTCACGCGAGTGTCGACCTCTTCAGGATTTATTAACAAATAAACAACAAATCAGTACAAAACGAACAAATAATAAAAATGAAACACAAACGCTTCAAGTACCTTTATTATGAACACAGAAGGGAAAGATTTAACGTAACGATGTTCATTCGCACGCAAGTCAAATAGGCAAAAGCATCCACATTTCGCAAAACTGTCAATTTATAGTAGAACACTCATATTCACACAGATACATCAAGAGGTCAGTATATCACACTAATAGATGTGGTCAGCAACGTATATTTTTGAAAAAGCTTTTATAAGTATGACTCAAAGTGTATAGGTCTTCTTTCTTATTTATATTATTATCATCTGACACTATATGGAGCATTTCAGAAATCATTCGTTTCTTGTAATTTGGCTCATTGTCCAGTATTTTGATGTCATCCCATTTAAAGGTATGATTGTTAGTAGTTTGATGCAACGATACCACAGATTCAGTTTTGTAATTGTTTTTGTGTTCTCTTATCCTCTCTTTAAGGTAGTAGTCGAGCACTCTACAGTGCGTGCCATAATGCGCTGTAGCGTATGCGTATACTATATATATCGCTTCGACAACTATCTCGAAAAATGACAACGTTGTAGGAGCAAATTTCACTGAATTTATCAACTTTGCAAAGCTCGAACAACAAAACTATACCGCTGAGCCCTTTTAAATTGGAACCACAGTTGCTTTATAATATAAATTATATCATACTATTTTTTACGAAACATTGTAAGAAGCGTTTTAGAGATATAAGCAATTTCGTTCACAAATCGACCCCCAATCCGGCGCTTTCCTATACCTCCTGTGTTAAAAGTTCAACATTAAAACTTTAATATCTTCAAAACTATATTTTGGCTCATGATAAATAATAGCAATCTTAAGGCACACACAAAATTTTAGAAAAATTGTAAGAAAAGTGTTTTTGATCGACTACTACCTTAAGTGCTTTCTTTGTCTCGCCTGTGTATTTTGCAGGGCAGTTGTTGCACGAAATTTCATATACCACATTGGTATTGTCTAACTTTTTTGTTTTGTCTTTACCTAATTGCACAATGTGATTCAATTTTTTCGTTATTTTGGGATAGTGCTGATTTGGAATTTTTTTTAATATAACTTTGTTTTTTCAAAAATGTTAGGGAAATGAATGGTAAACTAATAAAATCGCAGGTGTCACGTCTTGTGAGTGTACAATTTGACGATTCTGTAGTGTTGATTTTCATAATTCTTTTTTTTATGTATTTGTTAATAAAATGTGTACGATAATCATTCTCGTGCAACATCTGTCTTATAAACTTGATATTATTACTATGAAACGAACGATCTGACAGTTTTATGGCCCTATCTACTAACTTTAAGGTTATGTCGAAGAATACATGAAATGAATCTTTTAGATTTTTTTACTGTCTACAACTTTTGTATGAAACACTTTTTTCAACGAGATTTCGTTTTGACACAAATAACGAAAAATGGTTTTCATCCCTCAAATAGCACCCCATTTCACTACTTCCCTTCATCTCAAGTTCGAGAGTGTTTTTTTCTCATTGTTCAAGTCCTTCACTATATATTTCAGCCAGCCGTTGCCAACTACTAATTATGTCATCTCACAGAAGTAACGGCCCCAACCTTTAGTAATTGAAGTAACTGTGATATGATTCAACTAAAAAATACTATTGAAGTGTACGTGTTTCAATGATATAATTTAATGTAATTTAATTTAATAGTCATTAAGTGAATTCCAAAACTGTATTGTTGTGCATATGCTGCACTTATTTTTTAAAAATTAATCAGCCGGTGCTCTAAATCTTTCGTTAGTTTGGCCGTCAAACAAATAGTTTATAAAAGTAGAATGATATTTAAAAATAACAGACCATCACCTTGTGTGTAAATAACATAGTAGAAATGAACTTAATAAATCTAAAAATGGTATCATCTGTTGTATTATATATTTTCAACATATTATCTATTCTACGGTGTATTTATGCTGTAGATTACCTAAGTGAGTTAAAAAATAACAGAATTCTAGTTATGAAAAGACACCCCCCCTCCTATCAAAATTTGTTACATAAAAATAATTTATTATATGGCTGTATACCTGCAAAACATATAAGTACACTATACAGTACATGTTTACAGCAACACCTACAATCCCAAAGCTTTTATGAACAAAATCAATTAACACTATCTTAGCAGATAACATGTAAGTTACTATTCAAAGATAAAATATGATGCGGAAAAATTTTAAACTCCAAAACAAGTTGTTTTGGTGAATATCACAAAAACAATCGGTAGTAAAATAATGTATGCTCTGGTCAGTGCTGTTTTTAAGGGAAGCTAGATGGGGTAGCTGTAGCGTTGGGTGTCAAAACTAAAAGGGGCTTTATTTTCAAAAAATAATAACTTCAATATAGTAAAACACTTTTATGAGAAAAAAAACATATACGTTTTGCACAAATAAACATTGTGTACATGTGAGAAAAAAAAAATTAAATTTAAGAATATGATAATACTCGAAACTTTTAATTACTTAAAGAATAAAAAGTAAGTATGCAATTAATAGACACTTTACTGTACAAGTGAAAATAGATTACTTAAATTAAATGATTTTATCAATGCAGCAGATGAAAAAAAAAATTTTAGTAGCATTATTAAGTTAAATCATCCGACCGAAGACCGGAAAACGCACAAAATGAAATGTTTCAAATATTCCCGAGACTTACTAAATAAAACACCGTAGTGTGTTGACATGTAATGTGAAACGTTTTCAGTTAGAAATTTTACACATATTCCTGACACATCTCAGAACAAAAATCTTCTTATTAAAAACATATTTTTTCGGAATCCATATAGTATATTAGGTCGAATGATAAGGTGCAAAAATTCAAAAAATATAATTATGCTGAAAAGTACCGTGCGTTCTTTATACCATAAAATAATCGGTGGCCATAAGGAGCCGTTGATTTGCAGTTTCACCCGTGTAATTCACGAAAAGGGCTATTTTTTAAAGCTGTTAGGATTTTAAACTCCCAAAAAATTCATATGAAAAAAAAATTTTTTTCTCTTATCTCACAACTTTATTACCAGAGCAACAAAGTCCTGGACCTTAAACCCTACATTTTTATTGCCACAAAAACACAAATACATTTTCTACTTATTTAAAAATCTAAAGTAGGATCTTTAAAGATTTCAGAGATTGCTGTGAGGGCATAATGAAAAGCTGATCTCTCACGTAATGGATTCTTTATTTGTCTATACTACTTCATAGCTGTTATAGGTTTGCCCAGCGCAGACCTTGGAGAGGATCAGTGATTCCTGGTTGAATGCTTAGAGTCGAGAGGGTAATATAGGGTCGTCGGTCACCGGGTTTTCCAGCCTTGCGAAGAACAACTCCGCAGGTGACGTCTGCTAGTGAATGGCTGACTTGGTTTAATAGTGGCCGTCTTTAGTTAATATAGTCTTTTAGTCGACGAATCGCTTCCAGAAATGGTAGTAAAAATGTATTTGTTGGCAAGGTAGTTAACACTTAGGTGGCCCCTAAAAAGAACCGATGAAGAATTGATGGTTAAGTAGGGAACGTAAATACTTATAATGGCCCTAAAAAGCGCCAGTGGTGAAACTTCCAGGCTATTCTTTATTATTATTCCTGATGATGAAGAGCTGGCTACGGGTAGTTTGATTCTTACCCTGGGAGTCTCTATGTACGGAGACTGTGATGGAGGGAGGTACGCCGCTGACCAAAGAATATCTCGTCTTCGGGTCGTTCCCCGGATAACCAACCGCTCATCGTTAGACGGGAACATATGGGTAAGCGCGTTGGGGACGCGACGACTAAGGAGGTAGCCGTTGTGGCTGCCCGTACCCCTCCGAGCTGCTTTTCCTGGCTTACATTTGTAGCCAAAATTTTTCTGACTGCACCAGGCGGGATGGTGGGACTGCCACACAACTCTGAAGAGTTGGTGCAGATTGTGCTCTGGCTAGGTATGTCTCCTGGTATTATGCCAGAGACGTCATCGGTTGAAATGAATTTTTTTTTAACGCACCCGTCGAGATTCAGGGTGAATGGAAACCTAGGTCCCTTCCCCCTTACATAAGAGTGTCGTCTGTAACCGGGATATCCAGCTGCAAGACTATCATCAACATTCTCTATGCAGCTCGTTGAAATACTGAAGCACGACTGCATCAGCCTCGAGACGCTCCGGCGTATTATAACCACACTTATTTAATTCTGTTGCAGGTAGCCTCGATTTTATGTCGACGCCACCTAGGATTTTAATGAACTAAAGTAAAAAGCTGGCGTATTTTTGCAAAACTTTGAGCTCATTTATTGCTATTGTTGTTAAATTTTTTAAGATAAAAACTATACTAAAACCATCTAGGAAGTATCATGAATCAGTGTGCAAAATTTCAGCAAAATCGATTCAGTAGTTTTCGCGGTTGACGATTACAACGGTTTTAGCGACTTTGCTTTATATATTAGTAAGATTATAATAAAATAAAAAAATAGTAGATTTGTATTTACAAATCTATAATTACTATTTATTTATTACTTTGTAACTTATAATTAAAACTTTGTGTTATTTAATTAATAGTAAAGGATTGTACAAGAATACACATTTTTTTAGAATTTTATTGACGTATCCCTCCATTGAAGAGCCTGGCAGTGTGTCAATATATGCAAGTAACTTGGAATGTCTGAGTGGAAAACAGTACTAAACTGATATAATTATCGATTTTTATCTGAAATATCTCAGGTACGAAGTAGTTGACCAAACAGACAAAGAAAGAGGCCATGTTTTTAGCTGCGTTTTTTTTTTCTGTCTTGGTCTCGACAGAGAACCTTCTACAAGGTACCAATCAGTGAAAGCATGTACCAAACATGTGAATTTGATGGCGAAAGACTTTATTATTTCACCCATTAACAAGAGGTACATAATTGTAATTATATAATCAATATCGAATGTCGTCGCTTCAACAGAATTTACTGGTTCAAATCGTAACACGCCATTTATTGTAAATCTTAATAAACGTATCATAGGTTGAGTCCCAAATATTCACTTTTATGAAGCGACGAATTTACACTTATTTCGTAAATAAAATGTTTGCTTTCTTTAATATATTTGTATTACTTCCAGTTCACATTGGATAGTAGCCATAATATGTTACGCCAATAGAGTCGTTTCCGAGTACGGAAAAAAGTCTGTACATAGTATAGAAACAGAGAAGTAAGTAGATTTAGTACTAAGGTTTTTCTACGCATTCAAATTGATACCTTTTTAGGTTCTCACCGAGAAGACTTGTTTAGTCGAAAGCAGTGTGCAAAAGTGAGTAAACTTGGCTAATATTATTATTTACTACACATATTGCTCGTACGAAAAAATTTTTTTCCAACAGTAATTAAGTATAGACATTCAAAATCAATTACGATATACAGAATTTTATTACAAGAACTGAATGAGTAATGTATACTGTAATATGACTGATTATTATCTGAGTGTTTGGGCACGTACACAAACATGCAAGTATAGACGAAAATTAAAAAAAAAATTGATTACGCCGATTCTAAGGAATATAATACAAACGAGTACCTACACTGTAAATCCAAGCGTGTTAAAGTACACGTTTAAAGTGTGTAGTTGAAATTTTTGTTTTTTATAAGATACATCGTGGTGACGTGGATAAGAATTCAAAGAACAATCAAATCTATGGTGCACCAAGTGGTTATCCAGTTCCATTAAATTAAACAATTTTCAATGGACAAAATCAATGTAGGAAAGCTGTGGAGTGAAAAAACTGGGCCGTCACAGATTTTATACGCTTCCAAGTGTGTAAAATCTGTGACAGAAACGTTTTACTCTCTACAGCCCTTTTACTTATGTCAATAGTTAACGAAAAAAATATTTTAGTCTGATAGAATAGGTGCAATAGTTCACGAAGCATCAATTTGATTGTTCGGCATACGTTTATCAATACTACTATAAAGCATTTTATAAAAACGGAAATTTCGATTACACGCTTTAAACGTGTACTTTAGCACACTTGGATTTTACAGTGTATGGTCGTGCGGTACGATGTACCACGCTGGTCCAGCATCACATCAGCCACCACTGCGAGTTTTCTACACATACACGTAGACGTAGTCCCACATGTACCCATACACTCCATATGAGTAGCACAGAATTATGACGTAGAGGAAACCTTATTTTTTATGCTAGTTTTAATGCAGAATATACGTATCTTCCACATTGGTGTAAATACATACACGCACGCACACACTCACACACAACATGTTATCTCTAAGTTTGATTAGTGGTCTCTTACAAAGCTTTCTGCATCAGCGATATAAATTACAAGATACTGACTTTCTAATGCAGTTTGGTTACAAATGGGTTTGAAATATCAATATTAATGATTTATAAAATATGTTAAAGATACTGGGATCAAATAAATCTGCGCAAGATAAAAAAATTAGTCATTGGATAGTAAAATAAAATTTGCTCAAACAAAGTAAAAAAAACGTAATTGTAATTTTTCATAGACTCATGTGATCAGGTTTAGTTCTGAAAGTAGTATTACAATAATATTGAGGTTATTGATATTGTCATTTTTGACTTACTACTTATATTCGTAATGAGAGAGAAGACGAGATAACGATGATCCGGGACTATTTGAACTCTGAGTACTCAGCTAAATTTGGTGTTAACAGTAGTCCCTTTACACTAAGTACTCTTCCACATATTTATGCGAATGTACCTCAGCAAACATATAGCATCGATTGCGGCTTGTACGTATTAAAATACGTGAAATCATTTTATTTGGTAAGTAGATTGTTGTGGACATTTCGATAATGATTAAAAAGATTGGGTTTTCGTTGGGAAAACAAATGTAGATGTAAAGAATATTACTTAAAACAGTAAAATGACCTTAGCACAGTCAACAAATTGAAGATACTGACAATTTGAAATAATTTTTTTATAAGTTAATTATGTGATTATGAAATACTGTCAAAACAATAATAATACCAGTTTAACCTTTGATTCGTATTGATTTTTTATTCTGAAAAGCAGCATTGTTTAGACTTTAATTTATAAGTAACTTATGATTTCTGTTTGACACAGCACAATTTTTTACGAACCGTACAAGTAGCTTACCCCAACGGTTTTATAATGTTATTAAATGTTTTAGAATCGCCTAAACTTTTGTTCATCATCAACTGACACTACTAATTGGTTTCATGCAACTGACGTACCAACACGAGAAAAAATTAAGGAATTGATACATCGCTTAGTGCATCAAGTGTAATAGTTGTATTAAGGAGGTTCGGTAGTGTTAGCGGGGAGAAATCTCAGAGAGGCAAGGGGAGGGAGAGCGTCTGGCAACGTTGTGAATTTTTTCGGCTGCTGGGACGTCGTCTACTGTTGTTGTCGTCTACTGCTGTTGTCGTCGTCTACTGATGACAGTGTACTTATTTATTTGGTTGAATTTTTTATAATTAAATTTTCAATTACAAAAGGAGTTTTTACTATTCATTACATTTCAAAGCGCGCGCCAAAAGCAGCGTTGCCAAGTCGTCTGCTGCGAGCACATTTTTTGCTGTTTTTTAATAGAAATTTGTGGTAGGGCTCTCTCAAACTTTGACAAAATATTATTTTGACAATATTCTTTCATTTAAAAAAAAAAAAAGCAAGTTCATTTAGCCGTTTTTTTTTATGTGAAATTTAAGTGATTTCTCCATAAGCCTACATGTTAAAATATTGTTTTTTCAGGTCAATATATCTTGAAAACGGTGTGGTTAAACCCTTCAAAAATTTAGCTGTAATTTGATACTATTATCCCAAACAACATATCGAAATTTCAAAAATTTTCATCATAAAAAATTATCACTACCGAACCTCCTTAAGGATGAGTAGACATGTATATATTTATCATCATCATCGTCATCGCCGTCGTCGTCGCCGTCGTCTACTTTTTTTTGTACGCTCTGTGTGATCAATAAATGTCAAAAAATTGTAAAAAATCGATAATTCGTTGATGGCGTTTGTTAGGGGCATCATATCAAAATAAATTTATTTCTAAAATACATAGAGAATAATAAGCTTTTATAAGAAATTGGTTGCGTTTTCCGATTGAAAAATCGAATATTGTTCAAAAGACTCTGTTAAAATTTAAAACAAAAATACATTTTTTTCCACGGCAATAATCTTGTTTCTATTTTGACGAAATGCCTTAAAAATTTTGGTCTAACTTTTCGTGTACGCTCTGTGCGGACAAATAAATTTGCAAAATAACAATTTAATTGTGACGTCATCTCATGAAATAAACAAAAAAGCTTGCGCATGGTTCAAGATGCTTGTCATGCGTGCTTGATCTCAAATTTTCCATCAATTGAATCAAAAAATAAAATTTTACAAATACATGAAGATTGATTTTAAAAACAGGAAATTTAGGGCTTTTTTGCAACATAAGATTGCAAAGAACAAATTTTTTAATATTCGAAAGGACCAAAATCAATAGGAAATGTCATGACGAACAATTTTTTTTGTATACTTTTTAAATCAGAGCGATGGGAAAGAAATTACAAGTCAAAATATAATAATAAATTCGATTAATTTTCATAATATGTTTAATATGAAGCCGACGTCTTGGTTGGACAACACTATGTTTGCCAATAAGTAGACTACACGTGTTAGCGATTCAAACGATTTCCTTCCTGGTGGCAGAAATTCTCTTTTTCATAATTTTGTCGTGCTTTAATTACCGGACTAACACGAGTATATAAACACCATGGAATAAACGCGGATACACTGATTTGTAGGTAAAAAAATTAATTTTTACCTGACACATCCTCATTCTACGTGAGAGTGAACTTGATGATATGATCAAAATCTAAAGCTCTACAATAAATACGTCATTCCTAAGTAACTTACGAGCAAAATATAATTTTGTACTACAAGCGTTTAATCAAACAGTGAATTATGTTTACTTACATGCTTTTTATTCTTGTGCATCTATGAATCGGAATGTACGTTTATCACTATTGAAATGTATTTATGTATCATTACGAATTAACTATACCTATTTGACCCAGTGATTTAAAGTAAGTATAAAATTGACTCGTCCTTTTTACCCCTATTTTGGGCAGGATACAGAAAATAATTCCTACATTTGACAGGGGGACGGAAATAATTTATTGAATAAGACGATGTAATTAATATTGAAGCCAAGTTATGATCCTAAATATATAAATGTATCTACCTAAACATGATTTTTATATTTAAAAAGCATTTACTCATGTTATTTTATAATTATTACCATTATTGATGAAACAGTGGAGATCCGAAACGCAAATGTAATTTTATTGTTTGAGCTTGTTTTACTATTATCATTTGTATCATTGGTAAAAAATGGTAGGTCTGAAAGAATTGGAATGGTGTGGGTTTATTCGCTGGTTTAATAAAAAATAGCTAAAAAATAAAAAAGTCAAGCACTATGCGACATTTTGTTGAGGGGGCTTATTTTATAAGTATTGGTATAATTAAAAATAGCAGTGGAAGTCTGAGGCAACTTGGAATACAAGGTAACAGTTACTTTCGTAATAAATAAGTTTATGGCACATGACTCTTAATAAAGTAAGTATCTATTAAACAACCAATTGCAGCAATGTTTTGTAGCGCAGCTTGAACGTCCCTTACTTAATATACAAGAGCATACACCAGCTCTCTTTGTGCGTATTCAAAAAGCACTAGATTTTACTAGATCAAATGTCGTTATCAAGCAAGCCAATTTTGTGCGATGGTAATCAATCTTGCACATAAGGTAAAACAGTGAATTTCCATATTAGTCCATTGGCTATATCATTTATATATTGTTTTTATTAATTAATTCGTATAAAATTTCACTATAAGCACTAATATATATAACATTATTAAATCATAATATTCATCTACTAGGCATTTTCCGATACCAAAATAACGTTTATATTCATTGTAATGAATTCCACTGGTAAGTACTTTTACTGGACATGATTTACTAACCAAGGGCATAAAAATTATTCTGGCATTGTAAATGAGTTTCATTTGATAAATAATGAATTATCAATGCATTAAATCGTGTATGTCAAATATATTTTTTTTGGAGATTTTGGGTATTTTTGAACTTCCCGCAAGTTTGCCAGTTACATTTGAGAACACTGCCTACTGGTGTTTTATTATAGAATAAAAAATAGATTGGTGCAAAAAATGTATACTTGTTTAAATGACTTTAACGTGCTGTACAATAATTAAAGAAATTACGACTACTTTGACGCCGCAATTATAATCATTATTTAACGGAAATGTGCAGAGTGATGAAAAATGTAAACTTTTGGCATTGTACTTAAGCTTATTGTGTATAGTTTTGAGATATTGCATCTCAAAAGTACTGACATTGCTTATACTTTCAATACTTAAAAAATACTTATATGTTAAATAACTACATTAAGTATTAAAAGTATAAGCAATTTAAGTACTTTTGAGACACAAAATATCTCATTTCATCAATAATTTACATGTATATAGATTAGATTATTTTACATTTATTAAACGATTGTCATCATAATTTGTTTACTGAATCCAGCAGCTCTCTTACTATGACAGATTAACTTTATTTCTATCCCTCGCTTTTATTGAATTCACATATATATTTATTGACTGTAAAAATGCTTTAAGTTTGATTATGTACACGGTTATTTAGGATGCCAAAAGAGGACCAACTGTACGCCGCGTTACTTTACCTCAGTAGGTCCGCTGTAGGATACCAATAGAGGTCCTTACGAACTAAGGAGGTATCCTTAATAGATTTCTGTTCGGGGTGATGATACATGGTATATCGTATACCTGTGTATAAGATTGACCTATATATTGGGAAACAACCCCCTTAAGGAGTAAAAACTTCCATAAGACCATTACAATAACTGCAAAAGAGTTAAAAAACGTGAAAAAATCGATTTGTCGTTAAATTTTTTTTTTTTTGGTTTCTTAAAAATACTCTGGGCGAGCGCTTGAGACTTCAGACTCGTTCCAAAACAAGTCAACTTTCTTACTTCAAACAATTTTTTTTATGTTCGATTGGTAAAATTTGAACAAATTGATTATTCAGAGGGTGCATTTTTGTTTTATCGGTCTGTAGTTTTTTATCATGAATTTCAGTATTTTTATGTGCTATGGGAGAGGGGGTTTGCTTTTCCTACCTTTTAAGACTGACTGGCTTTTTTCTACGCAAAATAAGCACTCTTGACTTTAGATATAGACAGACCACAAGCATTTATACATTAACTATTGGAATGGACTAATTTATATAAACTATGGTGTATTGCTATATAATAATATTTGGTTTTAACAAAGTAAATAAATAACATACATTAATAAAATGAATATTTAATATGCTAAAAAAAGACGTCTCACTATAAAAAGGTTTTGTTATCACTGTTAACCTAAGCAGTGCATAGTATAATTGAAATAGTATTGTCTTTTACAGGTTATACAATTAAAAACATTTAATTTTACAATTTAACGTAAACTATTATGGGGGTCACTTATTGACTTTTATTAGATGTAACTGTCTAGAAAGTTAGTCTTAGGATCTTTTTTTAATTCGTTTATTCTTTTCTGGTAAGCTTATTTCTAACTATGAGAAATTTTTTAATTGCTTTAAAAAATTTTTAAGTGATATAAATGGTAGTTAGATGTGGGCTTACTAGTACAGCCGTCGACACAGCAAAGAATCAGAGCTTTCTTAAATACCACATAGATTTTTTTGTTGATCACTCATTTTCAAAGTCACTTTCGTTCAACCTTCTCAAATGAATACTACTTCAATTTAATGTAATCGTCAGACAGCAATAATTGTGTAATTTTAACACTATTTACTTTTTGTAAGAGTTTCCCAACTTACGCAATTAGCCTGTACGTGACGTTGATAGCTAAGTTCCGATCCCGTGCTCAAAGGCAACTTGTTTCCTGAAGTGTCAGTAACCCATTTTGACCGATTTAATATATTTTTTCGAGCTACGGGCACATAATAATGTCTGAGCAGAGAATAAAGAATATATCAAGAGATATATTATTTATTCTCCGATCTGGTTTCTTAATTGTTGCATGAATAGTCCAGTCAATTGACTATTATTAATATTATTAATTAATTAATTAATATTATTATTAATATATTATAATATTATTAATAAGTCGGAAAAAACCATAAAACGTGGAAAAATAAAAAAAACACAACTGATTTGAATAGGACCTTTTGCATTGTGTTCCCAAAACCTTCAGGAACATTTATCACCCCTAACTTAAGTATCTTAGCAAATGAGAAATTAATAAACTAGGGTAGTTTCAACCCCCTGTAGGCACCCCAAAAGTGAAAAATAGTGACCTGAAAAATTTCGTAAAATTGATATTCAACCTCCAAAATGATCTTTAGTAGGTTTTTGTGTCGCTGAACACGAATATGATGACGGCAATATTCTCCGAGATACCTGGGGCCCAGTATAAGCTGTATTGACGTCGTCTCTTGGACTTTAGTGGAAATTTGTAACGTGTACAGCTAAGACTCAATACTCGGAAATTTTTTGGTTGTTGATCATGAATATGAGGTCAAAATTCTGAAGTCCTATCATGTAAACTCATTGCCCTTTAAATTTGTTGGAATACTTTGAAAATGTTTAAATTTCGCGATTTGTGATTAGACAAAATGAGTGATTAGTCAAAAAAATCGAACGTTTTTTAACGAATCACGCATTGTCAAATTTTAAAATTTTTCAAAGTTCTGACAAATTTTAAAGCCAACAAGTTAACATTCTTTTCCGTTTAGTGAATAACACCACTTTTCATGAAAATTGCATAAAAAAGTCAAGTTATAATAGGAATCATTATTCACGTTACATTTAATCATTTTACTTCAAGTACATTATGTTTTATTAATTTTATATAAATTTTATTATTCTCGTATCAATATGACTTGATGTGTAGTTAATAATTTGGTGCGCTTTTGTGGCCATGCATTTGTCTTAGCTACAAATGGCGTCAACTTTAAATTCTAATTATTGAATATAATTCATTGCAGCCAGATTGTTTTATATTTTAATACTGATAATATATCTTAGATATACAAAAAGTTATAAGTTTCTAACATTTTGGAAGCTAAGATTTTTGTTTCAGAATTGTTTTTCATCAAATGTTTGTATGAATTTGAAATTACCGCCCACTTATAACCGAAATTCATCCACTTATGAAGCAACACTGGTACAGGGATGAAAAATTTCTATAATTTCTAAAAACCCTCCGGGTACCAAGTCTTGGCTATCCACGTTACGAATTTCCGTAAAAGTCCAAGAGACAACGTTGATACTGTCCACCCTGGGTACCAGATACCTCGGAGAATATCGCCGTCATCATATTCATATTCAGCGACCCTAAAAACTCCTGAGAGACCATTTTCGAGGCTGAAAATCAATTTAAAAAAAATTTTTCACCACGTCACTTTTTTGGGGTGCCTGTTAAAACTTGAAACTACCCTAGTTTTTTAATGTTTTATTTGTCAAGATAAATTAGAGGTGATAAATGTTCCAAAAGGTCCCATTCAAATCTTATGTGTTTTCCCATTTGACTCCATTTTCCGGCTTATTTACTGGTCTAAAAACAGAAAAAAAGAAGGTTTCTACTTAGTAGTTTTACATTTTAAGACTGCTTACACAATTCGAGGTGATACTCATAGGACAGGTTGTAGTATGCGTTATTACCGCATGATGCTTTTTCACATTATAAAATGAAGCTAAATAGATACTCTTTTATTTTAACAAGTCAAACAGGCCAGGTTTTAGTTTTAACTTTAGCCACTTCATTTGATTTGTAAAGGCTCTTCGGCGCTAGTAGTCGCGTCTCACCTCGAATAAAAAAAGTGCTGAACAAAGGAGACATTACTGAACACCAGTTGAAAATAACAACTAGTTTGTTGTGAAACTCGTTTTATTATAAATAGATATAAATACTTACACTTATTGGAGCGTTAACACTTTTTATAGTGACCAAACTGTATCATTAACTTTAGTTACATTGACACCAGATCACACAATTTAATATGTTAACACATTATATGTGTCAGTGCTTTTCAAATGTTTGATATCTTTATATTTTACAATCAAAATAAAAATCAAAAAAATTGTGTCAGTGTGTGGCAACGCTATTTTAATATGGGAGTATCAAACAATTAATCACTAGAGGGCAGCATAGCACTCGGATTGCCTACCCTCACTATAGGAGTTCCGACTGGGCTTTGGTCGGAGTATGATCGTGCTCCTGCAAATTGTTTGCTAATTGTGTGGTTCTCTGTTCTGCTCGAGATCCTTTTTTGCCAAGTAGTGTGAGTGCCGCATTTCCAACATATACTGCTTTTTACTAGTGAGTGAGTGCGTGCTCTATTTGATCTCTGGGACCCTTCCAGGGTCAGGCTCCCGCCTAGCGGGCAGCCCCTCTTCTCAAACATGGCCTTGGACCAGGCTGGCGAGAATGTCAAAAAGAAAGTACTCCAAGAAAGTGAACCCATGGACTACATAGAAAATAGCAACAAAAGAGTGATAAAAAGCCTTGAAGTCTCTGAAGAATCCAACAACGAACATGAATACACGAAAAGTAAAAGCAAGAGGTTAAGGAAAAAAGCCGCCAAAAGTCGTGAATAGGTCGCACAGATACAGCTCCCGCCCCCAGGCACACAGAAACAGACAGAACATGATCAACCAACACAACAGAACAATAATAAAGAGGTAAACAAAGAACAATATAGTAACGTAACAGAATCGATTCTGTTAGTTTAAGATCGCTTAACCCCCTAAAGCGAAGTCTAAAGGACGATGCTTCTTTAAATAGCCAAGACACAAATCAAAACAAACAACAGTACCTCTACACCAAAAACAATAACGGCCTCTTTGGTGTATGGGTCGCCAAAGCTCATGCTGATAGCCGGCGCATCAATCCAATGATGGTTGGCGCCCAACTGTTCGGCAAATACAGGGATGTCATTGAGGTCAAGAGTAGAGGCCCATATAGTAGCGCTGAAATCAGGTGTAAGACGCCGCATGAAGCAAACAAAATTATTAAAGACGATCCCTTGAAAGAATACGGATTGAAAGTATATATACCTACCTTCAGGCAAGTGAGAAGAGGTATCATAAGGGGAGTGCCAAACATTGAGATCCTGTCAACCCCAGAAAAAATAATTTCTATGATCGAATCTCCTAATGCTAAAATAATTGATGCACAAAGACTCAAAAGGAAAAATAGGATGCCAAAAGGTGAAGACGATAAGTGGATCCCGTGTGAAACAGTGCTGTTGACTTTTGAGGGTCAAACCCTGCCTCTTGAAGTCAAGGCATGCTATACGACTAAAAAGTGGAGCCATATGTCACCCGGCTTATGCAATGTTTCAAGTGTTTCAGCTTCGGCCATACTGCTTCAAACTGCAGAAACCAAGCCCTATGCATTATGTGCGGTCAAGAAAAACATGAGGGCAGGAGCTGTGAAAGACCAACACCTACTTGTGTAAACTGTAAAGGCCCTCACAAGAGCATTGACACCAGCTGTCTAACCTACAAGGCCCAATATAGGATAAATATCCTTATGGCATACGATAACACTACTTGCGCAGAAGCAAGGAAATTGGTACTTGGAGCAGAGCCAAAGGCAGCCCCACACAGGACAAAGGAAAACTTTCCAGCTTTAAGAAGCGATCAGAGACAAGGCCTTCTAAAAAAGGTAAGGTACTTACGGAGCCTCTCAATCCCAAAGCTCCAACTGCATCAAAAAAACCTAGTGATAGCACAAACAAACAGATCTGTCAACAAGTAAAACGTCAAACCAACGAACTAATAGAGTCTACAGTCTTCCACGGTGCACGGCAGCAGCAGCAGCAGCAGCAGTAACTACCGCCTCAGCAGGGACAGCTACAAATCCAGGAACTCCCAATTGGTGCCCATCATCAACTTTTGACCCCCAACAACCCTCAAGGGAGTATGGATGCGGCTTGCACAGAGAGTCTCAAACTAGGCTCATCAATCCAGGACATCTACAAGCTTCCAGACACCATAGATAAATTAAAGTCCAGGATTAAAAACTCTAGTCATATTAAATTAAAATAAGTATTCTAGTCAGACTTACCTTTACAACACACACATACATACACACATTCATATACAGATAAATAATAGTCCATTTTATTTGTAAACTTTAATTTTAACTTCATTTTTATCAATTTTTGTACATATTATTTACCACTACACACTCTAATACACATACTTTTATCTGAAAAGCATGAATAACAAAAACATTAACGAAATCAGAATCGTACAGTGGAATGCCAGTAGCATCAATAACAAATTAGACATTCATGAAAAATGTAAAGACTTTGATGTGATAGTCATAATAGAAACATGGCTTACACCCAAAAGTCGTTTCAATTTAAAAAATTTTGATTTTGTCAGGTATGACAGGCATACTGGTGAGAGAGGAGAGATTGCTTTCTTCGTCAGAAGGGGTCTCATCTTCAAGCCTGTGCAACTAGATGTTGAATACGAAAGCCTAGAAGTCGGCTCGATCTTGATCGGCACCAGTGACGGAGATCTCCTGATCACAGCCTGCTACAGATCACCCAAAAACAATAACAACCTGACTCAGACCGAATTCATTGCTCTAGTAGAAGTAATCGGTAATTACAATAACTTCCTAATGGTGGGTGATTTCAACTCGCATCACGCTTTCTGGGGCAGTAACAAGCTATGTCCAAACGGACGCACTATTTATGACAATCTAGATCTAGACAAGTTTTTCCTTTTAAACAACGGCCAACCGACATACTTTTATTATGCTAACAACGAATTAAAATACTCTAGTATTGACCTGTCCTTTGTTTCCCATGAACCTTGCACTAAACACTGACTGGAAAGTCATCGAGGACTCCTGGGGGAGTGGTCACCTCCCTATGGAAATCAAACTAAATTCCATCCCAGAATTTGAACACAAGCAGAATTATAAATATAATCTTAATAAACTAAACAAAGAAAAATTTCTGGAAGATATAGATAGTTACAAAAAACAATTTGCAAGTCTGGACTTTCTCAAAACTGATCCACTGACTAGATATAATTTTTTTACAGATACCTTAAACAATACCATTCTTAATAACCTGAACCAATCCTACAAACCTTTCTATAACAATCAACCTAATAACAATTCCAATATAAATAAGAAAAGTAAAATTTATAATACATGGTGGAACGATGACTGTGATAGAGCCATACGTAGACGAAGGGCAATGTTCAAGTCTATGAGGTATAAATGCGACCTGCCATCCTATATTGAGTACAAAAGGGTATGTGCCGGAACAAAGAGAACCATAAAAGAAGCAAAAAAATATTCTTTTAAGAGATACTGTGAAACTATTAACAGGCTAACTCCTATATCCCAAATATGGAAAAAAATCAAAGCCTTCAAAAGAGGTATTAATAAAACCAGCAGCTCTATTGGGAATAAAGACTTTCTGAATAACGCAATTAATTGCTTAAGAGAAATATGCACTCCTAAAAGCCCTAACATACAGCCTTTTGATTTAAACCAAATGTCTTGTACAAATGCACACGAAAATTCAGTGATAACTGAACCTTTCACTTTCAATAAACTTAATCATGCTCTGAAATCTGCCAAACCAGACTCAGCACCTGGAATGGATAAAGTAGACTTCCAAGTGCTGAATCTACTCCCGGAATTTATGAAAAGGGCCCTTTTGGACGTATTTAACGACATCTTCGCTGCAGGCTTATTTCCAAAACAGTGGAAGGATTTTTTGATCGTATTTATCCTTAAGAGGGATGGCTCTAAAGCAAGACCAATATAATTGGCCTCATGTTTTTTAAAAACAATAGAAAAAATTATAAACCTGCGCCTAGTTTGGTATCTCGAAAGTAAGCACCTACTCTCACCCAACCACGGATTTAGGAAAGGCATGATTAGATCTAAACTAGAGTATGGAGGGTTCCTCATGGCACCTTGCCCCGAAACTCGTTTGGACTCGTTACGAAGAATCCAAAACTCGGCGATCAGGGTGGCTATGGGATATAGGAGCAGCACACCTATTAATGTAATCCACGCAGAATCCAAGATGCCTTTCCTCATACACAGATGAGAACTCCTACGCTACAAATACATCCTCAGACACCTCCAATATAATAACGACTCAATCATTAATTCCCTAGAACGCATAAACAAAACCGCGGAGTCACCGACTCTCAGTAATAATTACACCAAATGACTCATCCAAAACTGCTATCTAAATAGTTGGTTCCACAGCGGCCTAATCATCCAATCTGAGGCATATTGTAAGTTTACTGTCCCCTTCAAGGACCTCCTATTCTCCCCAGACAGCAGTACCATCATGGGAAGAAAAATACAAGAGTCGAAAGACCCAAACGCTGCTTTTAACGAACTGATAGGGAAGCGTGATGCGATTGATATCCACACCAACGGGTCAAAGATCGAAGGTGTGGGTGATCCGAGTGTTGGATTCACCATATGGAGCAAAAATGAATTCTTTAGAATGTCGCACAAAATCTCACATAGAGCCTCAATATTCACGGCTGAATGCTTTAATTGCCTTAAAGCACGCTGTAGAGAGAATTAACCAATGGTGTGAGTCAGGTTGTCAAATAGTAGGACCCTTTAGACTGTTTTCTGACTCTAAAAGCATAGTGGACTCACTAAGGCGAGTGAAGGGTCTGGCCTATGAGTCTCCCTTGCTGGTGCAGCTGAGGGGTGGCCTTGCCGACTTAAAAAGGAAAAACATAACGGTCAGCGTATTATGGATTCCTGCACATTTGGAAATCCAAGGGAACGAACAGGCTGACACAGAGGCAAAAAATGCTGTCATTAGAGGTTCCCTGGCGGCGCTAGACATCCCATCCTCTGACCTTATCACGTACTACAGAGAGCTGTGCATGACCAAAAATAACAACCAACTGACAAAGGACAGCAGAGAGAAAGGAGTCTTCTATTTTACAAACTTCTTTGATATCTTTAAAAATCCTTGGTTCTCATACTACAAATTACCAAGAAGAACAATATCAACAATTAACCGTATAAGAAGAAACCACACATCACTTAATAGCAGCTTACATAAATATAAAATCGTCGATTCCAACAAATGTAAATGCAAAGGGGAAGCCGATACAGTTGAACACGTCTTTTGGTCCTGTGAGCTATATAACTCACAGAGACAGATCATGCTAAATAAGTTTCGTAGATTAAACATGTATGGCCCCTTTTCCATACTCTCTCTGCTGTCAGATATGAATGTAAATACTGTTTATATCATCTCCGACTTTATTGCAAATATTGACTCAAACATATAACTAATATGTTCTTTTCTTAGTCTCTAGCATCTATGTTAGGTGACGACGACTTGCGTAAATAAATAAATTTTTATTTTTATTCTATTTTATCCTGTTATATTTCATTCCCAATGATAAAATTTTAAGACTCTTTACAGAGTCATACTCAACGAGAGTCGTCGCCTAACAAAGCTGACTGTGAACTTCGTGGCTCTTGGAAGTGTCAAGTGACAACCGAAGCGAGCCATGAAGCCTAAACACATGAAGTCAGCAAGTACCGGCCCCATAGCAAGTAAGACAAAGAAGTTTAACTAAAACTTCGTGCAAGGTGCATTTCTTTGCGCGGCGTTTTAGTTAGTAGCCCGCTGCCGCTCATCAA
>NW_019380210.1:290721-300960 GCF_000648655.2 Copidosoma floridanum | reverse complement strand
TTCATTGATACCCTCCGGAGCTTGGCCTACAGTTCATAGCGATTATGATAAGTAAAAATAATAATTTATATTTAAGGTGCTTATAGCCATACTATCAACCTCAAAAAATATTTCAAGCTAAATATTTTTTCAACGTACTTTGATACGCAGTACTAAACGAAAATCCAAAGTATAAGAAGAACTAAAAAATAAATGCCTTGAAAGTCTGAGGTTCCAATTGCGTAAACATTTATTTGTATGATTTAATTTTCGAAAAATAATATGGCTAGCCTCTCTTAAACTTTCATATGTTATAGAGAATTGTAAATTAAAATAGGTTTTTTTATTTTACAAATATTAGATGTGAAATCTTTTTTTCTTCTCTATTTCCCCTTAATTTCTAAGACCTTATTTAAGAAGTTAGTAAGTATAAGTATATAGCGAGAAAGACTCGTTGCTTTCTTTCGCTATGATATACGCGGGTATATATAGTTATATAGCTGTAGTCGGCATTTCCATGCACACCACTCCTCTCTCCGTAGGCACATATTCAGTATACCCCTTCCACGCGTCTCCGAAGTATGTGCCTACATGCCCATTTCCACGCGAATCTGTAGGCACACACTCGGTATACCCCCTCCACGCTTCTCAAATAAAAAAAAAAATATGTGTGCCTGGTTCGACCGCTTGGCCGCGACGGGGCGCTCGAAACAGTGGCCAAAAGTGAACTCGCGCCGTAGCATTGCAGTCAGCAATCTCTCTACTAATCTCTGCTGCTGTCCAGCAGCCTGTGAAGGAGCGTGAGACTGTAGTCCACAGTTTTTGGTTTGAAGCTGAAAACAAACTTAAATGACAATAATCGTTATTTAACAATCTATTTCAAGTATTGTTATAAGGCCGAACAAACCGCCATCTATTGTTTGCCAGTGTAACTGCTCTCTGCAAATGTTACAGCAAACTCGACAGAATTTCGCTTGATTCAGTATTAACTCTGCGCTTAGTGTATTGTTTTAAAAGATATATGTAAGTATACGTATTGACTCTATGTACTTGATGTATATTATGAACCATGTTCAATACTTATGTTGTACCATGGCTGTGTAATTCACCTTTAAAGCCAATAAATCTATTATACTACTACTACCCTCACTATACTAGCTTCACTACAGTGAGCTTTTACAGCATTGTGAATGTATGTATACATATAGAGCCTATTAAATATTTACTATGTATATAGGCTATACTGGCTACAGGTAATTACATAGGTACGTCAAGCAAACCGAGCACCATGCTGCACTCTGGTGATAAATTTTTTGATACTCCCTCATTAGATAACGTGAAAATTTAAATTCTCGCAAGCGTGATAATAAAGACGATACCTACTACCGAATGATGGTAATAAATCATTAAAATATTGGACAATAATAAGCTTCAAAATGCTGTAAGGGCAATCTGGAGATAATTAAAGTCTCTTACGACATCGATAAGGTTACATTAATTGTATGATATTTTGTAGTATTATTTAGTCAACAGTAATATTGCAGACGCATATTTTCGAATGTACAAAGAATACATGTAGCTTGATTTCGGCGAGATTTATTTAAATATAAAAGAAGAAAAGTAACAAAAATCAGGTCATATCTTATCAGTTCAATATCTGGTTTTTTATTTTTCCCTTGAATTCTCAACCAACCTTGCCAAGTTGAGACTTGATGTTTACTCTGACATATCAAGACTGTGCGTCTACTATTATTTTTTCGACAAAGCAGCTAGTTGTTAAATAATTGTCATAATTTATGTCATCAAAGTAACCTTATCGATAAGATAGGGAGTTTTAAATACTCCCCAGCGGCTCTTCTGAAGTATAGGCATATTATAGTTTTCATAAAATCTTTATGCTCTCAAAAGATTTTAGTGGAATATATGTATGTTTAAGCGTGAGTGTACATACATGCACGCACGCACACATGCACACACAAAATTGTCACATCCAAATGACTAGTCGTAAATAATGGAAGATTCCTGTAAGATGTGGTGTTAGCACGATATAATTGACACTTAAAACTAATAATTTTAATGATTTGAATAAAAAAGTCAGAATATTGTAAGGTTAACGGCTAACAATATTGTATCATGACTCATGAGGATTATTATATTACTCAGCTTAAACTTCACGCAACTTGATAATAATTAATATAACAGAAAATTAAGATCTTCAAAATGTCTTGGAGTAATAAAATGAGCTTCGTATTAAAAATATAGTGTGAAAATTCCTCAATTTACTTAGATGCTCAGAAAATGCTCACAGTTCTGTTTTTGTGTATTTAGGTTTTAACTCTTCGATTCTCTTGATGAAATCAGTCTTCTCTATGCATCCTTCGCACACTTCATCCCAATCATTAAGTACCTTCTTTAAGTCTCTTACTTTCAGTTTTTTAAGATCTACTGTGCTTAAGTCTATTTGTTTTTCTGTAATTAATAATTAAACATACAAAAATGGATTTTAAATTATTATATTTGATATAATTTTTAGAATTAATATTTATAAATAAATGAACTTACCAAATCTCAAAACACATACTTGCGCATCTTTTTTCTTCAATTCTTCACAAATTTTGTCAGCTGGTTTATGGTATGATAATGGTCTGCTTAGTTCACTAAGAATACCAGTAGCAGATTCTTCAAGCCCCCCTAAATAGTAGCACTAGGCATGACAAAATGTGTGCAATTGTTTTATGGCTGATAAAAACCGATATTCGCAAGAGAAAATTTGAAAGATACTTACTAATCTATTCTCTTTACCCTTCGAAGGTGCACAAAATTTTTTAAATTCCTGTTCTATGTTCTTGGTGTTACTTTTACTTTCATCAGGCAATGATTTGGAAAATTTTTCAATTACGGCTATACACACTGAAATATATGTTTTAAAAAAAATTTTGATGAATGTTCATTAATTGTCAATATTAGAAAGTAGAAACAACTAATGAAGATTTATAGGAATTATTTAAAAATGTAGGTTCAGGTTTACTATCTGGCCGCACGACTTTTAACTCCAAAGGTATGAAGTAAAAAAGAGAAGTTGTAAAGGTATGAAGTAAAAAAGAGAAGTTGTAAAGGTATGAAGTAAAAAAGAGAAGTTGTATTAGCATTCCTTACAAGTCTTAAGGTGAGGAACTGTTTACATATTGCAAAATAAATTAATTTTCGAACGAACATATATGTGTGTGTGTGAGTGCGTAAACTTGCTTTCGGCAATTTTATTGTCGCTACCAAAAGATGGGTTTAATTGTTAATTTTTTTTATAACGCTACCGAGCGAGCGAAGCTCGCAAGGGAGCCTTACTATACAAATAACTTAACATCCCTACGTCCCATGTTATACATAAGCATAAACATATACGAGTATATCTTACTAGTATATACAGCAAAGTTGTAATATGCTTAAGTTGTAATAATGCTAAAACCGTTGTAATCGCAAACTGCTAAAAATGTACTGAACCAATTTTGCTAAAATTTTTATACTGATTCTTGATGATTCCGAAATAGTTTTCGCATACTTTTTTCTTGAAAAAGTTAATAACAATAACGATAAATAAGCTAAAAGATTTACTAAAATAAGCTAGCTTTGCGCTTTTGTTCAGTGGGATCTGCGAGGTGGTGCCAAAGTAAAATTTAAGCCACCCGAAATCAAAGATAGTGAAGAGTGGTTGTAACATACCTCATCGAATTATCGATTATAATCGATAATTATCGTAGTTGTCTAACGGCAGTATACACCAAGAACAGAGTTGTTAGTCATGCAGTTGGACACCCCCGCTAACGATGAAACTATTCTTTCATGGGCAAGCGAAATAATTCGGTTTTTAACCCAAATGGTCACGATAACCGAATGCCAAGGAAAAATAGGCGTTCGGAACGTCAACGTCTCTGGGAGAATACCAGGAGACGTGTCTAGCCAGAGCACAACCTGCTCCATCATTTCAAAGTTGTGTGGCTGTACCACAATCTAGCCTGGTGCCGTCAGAGAATTTTTTACTACAAATGTAAACTAGGGAAGACAGCCCTGAAGAGTACGGGCAGCCACAACGGCCAACTTCTTAGTGGTCGTCGGGGAACGACCCGAAGACGAGATATTCTTTGGTCAGCGGCTTACCTCCCTCATGAACGGTCGCCGTACACAGAGACTCAACGGATAAGAGTCAAGCTACCCGCAGCTGGCTCTCCATCATCAAGAACAACAATAAGGAATAACTGAAAATTTCACCATTGGCCCTTTTCAGGGCCAGTATAAGTATTTACGTTACTTACTTAACCATCAATCTCATCGGTTCTTTTAAGAGCCCCTAAGTGCAAACTACTTTGCCAACAAATACATTGTTATTACCATTTCCGGAAACGATTCGTCGACTAAACAACTATGTAAACCAATCCACTGTTGAGGTGGCTCCTCACTAAATCAAAACACTGGAGTATTAAATGATATTTTAAAGGATGATTCTTGAAGGTGCAAGGAGTCTTTTCCCAAAATTTTAGACCTCGTCACCACCAAAATTATTGAAAAAAACTAACTGGAAAATAGACTCTGTAACATAGCCTCTTATGGAGGGTCGTCAAATTGGTGGCTCAGGTTGTATGATATCTCAGCAAAGATACTGTAGTTCTTAATAGAAAACTATGTAGCAGATAGAAGAAATCAGAATCTTTCCAACGACATTCAGGTACTTGGACATTACCATGGGTTTTATAGGATATTTTGTGAGAATAGTAGATAACTGTGCAAGTCACGGAACAGATGAAAAGTGTGGGGCGTCTGCTACACCGAAGAGCGGTAGCCCGCGTAGTTTGAATTGGTCAGAAAGTTGTACGTAAAATGAATAGGAGTTGTGGGGAATCGTAATTATAATAAAAATAAATGAGACGCTGAACTAAGAAAATAATTTAATGCGGGGCTGACTTATGTACTTTTTGTATACATACGTCTGCTCGGGTCACTGTATTGTACGATATAGGTCAACGGTGTAGATGTGACTAAACTTTTTTTGAAGGGATTATAGGTACCTATCCATATTTAGTCAAGAACCTCCACAGCCAATGAAAAGCTATGTTGCAGTATGCTTACTCTTCTTGTGGGATTTATAGTGAGGAGCCACCTTAAACCAAGTCAGTCATTCACTGGCAGACATCATGAGCAGAGTTGTTCGTCGCAAAGCTGGAAACCCCGGTGACAGACGACCCTACATTACTCTCTCGACTCTAAGCATTCAACCAGGAATCACCGATCCTCTCCAAGGTTTGCTCTGGGAGAACCTAACAGAAATGAAGGAAAAATAAACTTGAGCCAACGGGACAGTCTCCAACGGGCAAGCATTACGAACCAATCTCTCCACCTTGGATCATCAAAACAACTGAGTCTGCAAAAAAAGTGCTTTAGACACAAACATCTTCAACGTTATACCAGGAGACGGGAAAAAGCTCTACAACTAGCTCCAAAGTTTTAAACGTTGTAGCTTCCCACCCGATTAGTGCGGTGCTACAATAACAGGCCAGAGAAGATCACCCTGAGGTGTAGAGACAATCACGTTTGCTGGAAACTTCAGTCAAGAAAAGGAAGAGTTTACTTGAGAAGCTCACCGGTCCTTTTCAGGGTTATCGGACGTCAAACTACCTTGCCAACAAATATATTACAACCTAATTAAGTTGAAAAAAATAGATTTTAAGACTCACTAAAGTATCAACAATGCCAAAAATCGCAAGAAGTCAAATTGGAAGAATAACCTCGAATGCATCTAATGAATGCAGTTTTAGGCGTCAAGACAATGATGCTGAACATCTATCGAGATGATCGAGATGAAAGCAGCACCAAAATCGATAATTAAAGAATTTATTAAGAGAGAGATAAGCTTTTCACTATAACTGTCATAGTCATCCCTTAAATCTTCCAGATTTTTAGATAGGTATAATATGTATTTGTTTTTTTGTGGCGATAAAAAATGTAAAGATTAAGCTCCAGGACTTTGTTGCTGTGGTATTTAAGTTGTGAGATAAGAGAAAACAAATTTTTTTAAATCATATATTTATTGTGAGAATTAAATCTTTGCAGCTTTAAAAAATAGCCCTGTTCATAGATTAAACGGGAAAAACTGCAAATCAACGGCTTTTTAGGGCCAACGATTAATTTATGACTTAAGGAATGCACGGTACTTTTCAGCATTATTATATTTTTTTCATTTTTAACAGCTTTTTACTTGACCAGACAAACTATATGGATTTCGAACGAATATGTTTTTCATAAGAAGGTTTTTTTTCTGAGAAGTGTCAGGAATATATGTTAAATTTTAACTGAAAACGTTTCACATTACATGTGAACACACTACGGTGTTCCATATAGTGAGTCTCGGGCGAAGCCGAGTCGGAGGGGCGGCTAGTTATAAATATGGAACCGACAAGATAGCTCAGCGATAGAGTTGCAGTCCCGTCAATCACCGAGGTAAAGCAGCATTTGGCGTGGTGAGTACTTGGATGGGTGACCGTTCAAGTGTTGCCGTTTCGCCTCTGCTGTTTGCTTCGTGGATTTATTGACTGTTTCTCTGTCTCTTCGACATCGTGAGCGGGAGGTGTGCCAAATTTTTGCCCCGTTGTCTAAGTCTGCAGCTTAGACACCAGATCAGAAATATGGTAGATACACCGGGCTCTTTCGGATCAGGTTTTTCCTATGGGAGATTTCCCGCTGTGTTCCTGATCCACATGACAATTATCATGGGCGAATGCGCAATAGTTGTTAGGGTCCTCCCCCTTCCAATCCCATCCCAACCCCTTCCCAATCCCAAGTGCTGAGTGCTTTAAGTAGTGCCTCTACAAGAGAGCCGGACGTAAGACTCTATAATATTTTTAAAAAAAGTTATAGATATGCAAGTACACAGTATGAGGCCTATCTATACAACGTTCCGTTCGAAAATTGTATTATTTATTTTGCAATATGTAAATATTTACTCACCTTACGACTTGTAGGAAATGCGTACAAAACTTTCATACTTTAAACATTTTCCAATTCAAAAATCATGCAGCCAGATAGTTTACAGTAACGAGAGTGTATATCATTGGAACGCAAAAATTGCCAACCACTAAAAACAAAATGATGTAACATACCTTCACATTCACCCTCTTTGAGTTTTGAATCTACACTAATGGTGATAAGAAATAGGATGACCAATAAATATGCTACCCACATATTGGCTTAAGTTGAGACCTAAATAACATAAATTCCTTTTACATAGGTACATATCCTATTAAATGATATATGTAAGTATATCTACGGAGCGTGCAGTGGCTTAGTCAGCTAGGTCATGGGTCAGCGGGTGGGAGACCGTGGTTCGCAGCAAAAATTGCCTAATTTCCCCCTACCCCCTCCTGCAATGGGAGGCCTTCGATCCCTTTCCTTGTCCTTTTCCCAAGTGCTTAGTGCCTATGGTAGTGCCCTTATTAAAAGAGCCGGACGTAGTGCACTATAATATACAAAAAAAAAAAAAAAAAGTATATCTACGACTTTTAACGTTTTTATGCAAATTGAAAAGATGATCGGTAGGTTTATCGATTACCAAAGAAATTCAAAATTTAAAATGCAGTAAAAAATATTGTGATGCCTATGGAGGTACCTCAGCCATAGAGTACCAACCTAGAAATGTCTGAAAAATGTCACTAGAAAAATGTAACTATACTTCTCTAACAATCTAGCGCTATATAGATGTTTCGATGAGACGCGTATAGGTGAAGTGTGACGTACAATCATCAGAGCAGGTGTCACATGTAAACGAGACATGAATTTTTATTGGAAAGAAAATTTTAAATGCTAATATCTCATTCTCAGATACCTGTTCAATTATTATTATTAATACATCGATCTATAATATCTATCGTAAATCGATATATTAATAATAATTTGGCAACAAAAATTTTACGGTGTATTCTATATTTCTAAAGCATCAATTGTACGAAGTTTGAACGAAATCTATATAGTAACTTCGTGGCTGAGGTACCTCCTTAAGCTTTGTTGATTCCCAATCGACAATAATTACGTAGATTCGTTATGTATTTGAGTACGTTTCAAAAATACGTCATATCAATACATAGTGGAAATACGTGTTGGTTCAAAACCTTTCGTCACCCAATTTTATCATGTGTTTTGCAGTCATGAAGAATTCGTTGAAATAGTTTTAAAATGTGATTACGACATGCATTGTCATGATCGTTATACTGTTATCATCTGGATAGTAAAACCAAAACAGGAGGATTCAAGTATTTTTTCTTAAATTTTAGTATAGTGTCGAGAAAACTTAAAAAAAAAGTCCATTTACTTCAAATTCAAAAAAATACTTGAGCCCCCTTGTTTTGGTGTTATTCTACAGATGATAACAGTATAACGATCATGATAATGCATGCCGTAATCACATTTTAAAACTATTTCAACATGGAAATACTTCATGACTGCAAAATACGTGATTAAGTTAAGTGACTAAAGGTTTCAAATCAACACGTATTTCCACTATGTATTGATATGACATGTTTTTGATACCAACTCAGATATGTAACGAAACTACGTAATTATTAATAATTGGGTTACAGAAAATGAACACACTTTGAAAAACGGTTCATTAATGGAAAGTGAAAGCTTTAAGAAATTCAATTTTTTTTTAACGTATGGTGTTATAAATCCAAGTACACAAAGGTCCACTATTCAGGGCACTCAACAGATTGACACTTTAAAAAGGGACTAGGAAAAGAATGGTAGCATGGGAGACCTCTTTTCACAGTAGAGGGTGTAGGAAGAAAATAGGCCAATTTTGTGGCTACAAGGTCGCCCATCCGCTTTACAGGGAGCATTGCACAGTAAAAGAGCACATATGAAAATTCACAAGGGTTCTTGTACTTGCTCGAAAAAGTCGCCCAGGGCTGTGGGCCAAAACCTAGCCAACTGAACTCTTAGTGACCGCACGCTCTTTTCAATTTAACTAAAAAAAAATTTGGATAGGGTGTGCTATGTAAGGCAAATTTAATTTGAAGTTCGACAGTGCTAGTAAGTATGGTTCGAGATTGAAACACATAACAAATGCAAATTTAAGTAATACATGAAAAATATTAACACATTTTCAGCACAGAAGATGATTATTAATTATATTGTTTCATATAGGTAATATGTTGTTTACAATTAAGAAAGTTTTAATTTACGTGACAAAAGTATATATTTTTTACTATCTAAGACAAAATACAGTACTCATGGCTAACCAAACACAAAAAAACATTCGACTCACTCTTAATTATGTAAGCTACTGGGATTACTTGACACCGCTGACTAACTGTGTACTCGTAGTTTTTCTTGCATTTAAATGCGCACAGGAATGATTTTTTCAATAGTAAGCTGCAAATTAATATGCTTCCAATGCATAAAGAAGCTAAATACTATAAGAAATTAGGAAAGACTAAACTACTAAAAACTATCGATTACACTCCACATACGTGGCGGATCAAGCGGATGTCACGTGTCGCTTTATTCTCGTTCGGCCCTAAGGAGCTTTACACACAAATGCGACACGAGCATATAACACACATCCGAACTCGTGGTTGCGACGGTTGCGTTCGAATAAACCGTATGCGTATCCCAATCGCATTCTCGACTGTAACGCCATCTCTGCAAGAATCACATTTTTGATATTTAATACAGCGTTGGGTTAGGCGGATTTAATATCGGAACTTTTTCCCTAGATCGTATATATAGCTATACGATCTAGGGAGAATGTTCCGTCGAGCAGACAGCACAGCAGTGAAGGGGCATTGCCAAAGACGCGTGAAAATTAAAAATTGTAATATTATAACACAAAAGCCTATCACCCAATGACCCACGGCGCTAACTGGCCACTCTGTTAAATAAATAATTTTTAATAACACAAGCGCCTATCACCCAATGACCTGGGGCGATAACTGGCCACTCTGTTAAATAAATAATTTTTAATAACACAAGCGACTATCACCCAATGACCCAGGGCGCTTACTGGCCACTCTGTTAAATGGATAATTATTAATAACACAAGCGCATATCACCTAATGACCCAGGGCGCTTAGAGGCCACGCTTTTAAATAAATAATTATTAATAACACAAGCGCCTATCACCAAATGACCCGGGGTGCTAACTTGCAACTCAGTTAAATGAATAATTATTAATAAATAACACAAGCGCCTATCACCTCATGACCCAGGGTGCTTACTGGC
>NW_019380210.1:278276-289536 GCF_000648655.2 Copidosoma floridanum | reverse complement strand
AAAAAAAAAAATAAATAGCGTGTTATTAACATTTATTGTTTTTTATGGGAAGGGGTGGGCGTTCTGTACATACACTCACGCACACACGTAAGCTTGTATTTTATGCGTGAATGCATAAATATCTACAATAATATTGAGATATTTACTGATCAACATCCTGGAACATTTTGAATTTCCCGCCACTTGCGACGTTGCCGTTGCGTTTCGGTCGAGCTTTTATTTAATTTTTTATTTATAAACGAATCAGACGATCGTCGCAAAACTTGGTATACATCAAATTAATAACATTATCTGTAACATATAAAAAAATTGGCCAAATTCACTGGCCCAATTTGCTTAAAACTGTGATTTAGTCAGTTCTTCCATAAGCGACAGTGTTAAAATGACTTAACTTTGAAATTCAATATCTCGAAAACGAAACAGAGGAACCTCTTTAAATTTTGACTGGTTTATTGTAACAACAATAAAAACGTCTGGTCAAAATTTCAGAAAAATTCGTTGGAAAATTCAATCACTACCGAACGTCCTTAACCTGTACAGTGTTTCGATTGTAACTTTTTTACATCAAAATAACTTTTCAGTTTTTTAATCTTTTACACCAGTTTTCACGTGAGAAAAAGTAACCAATTCCTTACGTTACACCATTAAATTATCTACTTTAAAGTGCATAATTTTATAAGAGAGGAAATGAAAATATGGACAGTAAATGTGGGTAATTTGTATTTTAGTAGAAAACAGCGTCAACAAAATTAAAAACCAATCAGTTAGTATTTTATCTACAATTTTAATTTAGGTACATACACATATTGTATAATTGTAAACGTGCCGATGGATAAAATGATGTTAAATATCTTATACTTGCAGAGATGGCCACTATTAAACCAAGTCCGTCATTCACTGGCAGACGTCACGAGCAGAGTTGTTCGTTGCAAGGCTGGGAACTCCGGTGACCGACGACCCTATATTATCCTCTCGACTTTAAGCTTTAAGCATTCAACCTGGAATCACTCCAAGGTCTACGTTGGGAGAACCTAGCCATGAAGAAAATATAATAAACGTGAGCCAACATGACAGTTTATAACATGCAAGCATCACGAACCAATTTCTCCACCTTAGATCATCAAAACAACTGAGTCTGCCAATAAAGGTGCTTTAGACACCAACGTCTTCGACGCCATACTAGGAGACGTTGGGAAAGAGCTCTACAACTAGTTCCAAATCTTCAAACGTTGTAGTTTTCTTCCTGATCAGTGTGGTGCTGCAACAACAGGCCAAAGATCATCCTGAGATTTAGAGGCAATCACGTTTGCTGGAAACCTCAGTCAAGAAAGAGTTTACTTAAGATGCTCACTGGTCCTTTTCAGGGTCATCGGAGGTCAAACTCTCTTGCCAACAAATATATTACAACCTTATAAAGTTGAAAAAAATAGCCTTGAGGACTTACAAGAGTCTCAACTATGCCAAAAGTCACAAGAAGTTGAATTACAATTTTAGGCGTCAAGAAAATGACGAAAGAATTTATTAAGTGTCAGATCATTTTTTCACTACAACCCTTATAGTAATCTCTTGAATCTTCCAGATTTTTAATTAGGTAGAATTTGTATTTTTGTTGCGATAAAACACGTAGAGATTAAGCTCCAAAACTTTGTTGCTCTGGTTTAAAGTTGTAAGGTAAGAAAAAAAATTTTCAATTATTAATTTTTTGTGAGCTTTGAATCTTTACAGCTTTTAAAAATAGCCATGTTCGTAGATTATACGGGAGAAACTGCAAATCAACGGCCTGTTAAGGCGAACGATTATTTTATGACATAAGAAATGCACGGTACTTTTTTGCATAATTATATTTTTTTCACTTTTTATAGCTTTTTACTAGACCGAATAAA
Source organism: Copidosoma floridanum (assembly GCF_000648655.2). The sequence continues at coordinate 287,653 of NW_019380210.1, read as the reverse complement.
CTGTATGGATTCCAAACAAATATGTTTTTAATAAAAAGTGTTTTGTTCTGAGAAGTGTCAGTAATAGATGTAAATTTTTTAACCAAAAATGTTACCATTACATGTTAACACACTACGGTGTTGCACTACGGTGTTGCATGTAGTGAGTCTCAGGCGAAGCCGAGATGGGGGGGCGCTAGTCATTATATACGTAAAAGAAAATTTAGAATGCTTACCTACATAAGCTAATAATAAAAAAACTAGTGGTCAGTGGGTGCTTGGGTACCGAAGTACTAAGTTATACTTCTATGAAATTATTTGACAGATAATACAATTATAAACATAAGTATACCATCTATGAAACGATATTGTGTCTAAAAGTGGTGCAATCATCGTTCGAATGAATGTCCCTACGTTAGTTGTGTGTAGTTTTAATAAATATTTTAATATTAAATAACTAAACCGTNCATATATATAAATATATATTTTTAACGAAACATAAATAAAAGAAATGAAGACAAAATGATACGTTGAATAAAAAAAAAAAAAAAAAAAATATCCACCATGAAGTGGATTTGAACCCTTAAGTGCAAAACAATCTACGAAGGGGCATAAGCCTTATTCATCTTAGCTATCCGAAGGACGGGACGTCTCTCTTTCGAAGTCACATATGTTCATGGATATCCTCTGGAGCTTGTCCTACAGTTTACAGAAGATAGGATGTGTGAAGTTAATAAAATAGTGGTTAATTTTTTGAAAACGTAAATGGATTTGGGAATTTTAAGAGTACGGGAAAGTTTAAAAATAATGTATTGAAATCAAAATTCTGTGTATATAATTAATGAGCATTTAGTTCCACGATTTAATTAAATAAGATTTATAGATAACATTGAAGCCAGAGCGAGAGCAAGTCAGTTAAATTCATACATAGCATGTACTCAGTTGCAGAGTCCAAAGACTCTCAAAAAAGAAAAACTCGTATCGTCGCTTGCTTTGGCTGTGCGTTCAGAGATATACAGCTATATAGCCGACATTTTCACTCCTCTCCTCGTAGGCGCACATTCTGTATACCCCTTCCACGCGTCTCCAAAATGTGCGCCTATATGGACATTTCCACGCGAATCCACTCTTCTCATACCCCTACCGTGCTTCTCAAAAAAAAAAAAAATGTGCGCCTGATTCGGCCGCTTGGCCGCGGCGGGGCGCTCGAACCACTGGAAAAAAGTGGGCACACTCCGTAGCATGGCAGTCAGCAATCTCCCTACTAATCTCTGACCTTAGAACACGTGCTGTGGTGCTGCCCCAGGCTCCAGTCCAGGCTAGTTAAATACAGGGGCGATGGGCGATATTGTTTGAGCCGTGATGGTGAAGGAGGGGTGCCTGATTTGGAATATCCAAGAGGTGGCGGCCTCTGCGAGCTTGCGATTACTTACATACTTACGACGATACCAGCTAGGTTCTTCAGACTAAACGAAATTCAAATTTAGATAAACCAATACGATCTACAGCATGGTTAATCGAACCGAGTCGGGCGGGGGTGATTGCAATTAACAACCGTTTCATTTCCTCTGTTCTCTCTACCCGCAGTTATACCATACGACGATACGGGAGCTATTCACATAGTTTTTTGCTCATTTCATTGTGAACGTTCATATTGAAAAGGGGGTTCCACTGTTCCACTAAACTCAAATTTAGTGAAGAGACTGAACAGACCTATACTGTGTTCTCTTTCAGTCAACATAGTTGCGACCACAGGCACAGGCTTTGTTGCCTGCAGGGATGGGAAATTGCTATGAAAAGGCATTTATGACATGTCACGTGTCACATATGTCATAATTGTCATTTTCGTCTAAAATGTAATAAATGACACAGACATTTGGAACGTGTTTCGGAACGCGTTCGAATATTATTGATCGCCAAATTAACAGTCTTGCCGTTTTTTTCTATGTTTAAACAATTATATCCCAACTTTGTATAGTGTTTGTGTGGAGGTCTTTCTTTGTCACTTATTTTACGACAAACTTTTTAATTCCGCTTGCCTTAAACCTGTGTCCCGCGTACTTATTAACTTATATTTTTGTTCTTGAAATTTCCACAAGGAAGAAGTTTGGTAGTATCACGCTGTATTTAAATGGTAAAAAGTTTTAACTCGTGTCGCGAGTCGTAATACTCGCAATTCGGCCAAAAGATTACTAACCTACCCTAACAAATACAAAAAAAAATTTACCGTGTCATAAAGACATGACTTAAATGACACGGCCATCCCTGGTGATGTGATGCGCAATCCCGCCAGCAGCAAAGCAGACGACGTCGGTCTACTTGCTCTTTTTCGTGACATTTTCTGATTGTAAACAAAGCATATTGTGCTAGACGTAAACAAACACGCAGACCAAAAAAAATAGTTTCAAGTGCCAAAAAGAAAAATGGAAATAACAGCTTTACTCACTGCTAGCGGGATTGCGCGGGATCACAGCAAAAATGTCACGAAAAAGAGTAAGTAGACCGACGTTCTCTGCTTTACTGCTGGCGGGATTGCGGATCACATCGCCAGTAAATCGACAGTAGCGCTCCCAACCACGCAACGTTGTCACGTCTTACACATGTAACTGCTGGCGGCGATTGCGGATTACACCCATAGCCGGGATAGCCACCACCTTAAAAAAAAAAAAAAAATGGGCTAAAGTCATGCCAAGTCAGGCCAAGCTGCGCCCAAGTCAGCGCTGTATTACAAACCCACTGAGGTCAAGCTGCGGCCAATGTAGGCGACGTGACAGCCAAGCTTGGGCCCAGTTTTCGCCTTTATTTTCAAATTCTACTTGGGAAGCTGTTTTCGCCCACTATTAGCTTCTACTCGGAAACTTTTCATTTGGAATGTCCTAAATGAAAAAATCGAACGTATTATTCAGAACGCTCCGAATAAAAAATTGCTTGCATACCCGCCTACCCGGGTACGCTCGTCAGCGTCAGTGTCAGTTGTCAATACACCATTCTTGATTATACTCGGAACGAGTCATATGTAGTGCGCATTATTGCGTACGCGTGCAGGGGTCATGTGCTGGGCAACGGTACAGTTGCACGTGCTTACCTGCAGCGCACGCAGTGTTCTGAGGTTTAATTTTGTTACCGCGCGAATCCATCCAGCGGCAGCACTACGGCTATCCCGAGCGTATTTTGGTATCTTAAAAAGACAGTCGGGAGTGTATCAGTCGACTGAGTTGACACTACTACGGAAGTCCATTGGTAACGAGTACTCGACGAGTTGTTCCTATATCCGCACTAAGATGTCAGCGTCAGCTAGTTTTTCGTCCGTACAACGTGGTGCTCCCAATTCTCCGGACTATCGCATTTTTTTCCGTTAGTAATTTTAATGTTCCATAATTTATTCATGTTGCCTAAATTTTTTTACAACTAACCTCGAACACGAAAGTCAGCCTTTAGTCAATGTCTCACCATCTTCAACTTGCTCGATTATAATTCTTTACAGTGTAATTAGCTATTCAGTAACTTATGATGTATTTTCTGTTGTTGATGTAAGGACTTACTTTTTTTTCACTTTATTATGTTTTGAATTATCATCAGTGACCCCCCAACATTCATTGTTTCAATTTATTTGGAGATTTTTTAAGGAACTTAAACGATTAATTATCCATCTCCAGAAAATTAAATTGAATAGTTATCAATGTGATCTGACTTTGTTTCCAGTAATCATACTGGTTACTATGACTGAGTACTTGGGTGTTTACTCAGTTAAGATCCTTTGACTTTTCTCAATAAATCTGCTCGCGATGCAATTACGAAAAACTCTCTGTAATCGATAGTCTTGGTCATTCAAGGCCGTGCGGCGTAATGATCTGCGCATCTATAATTTCCATAACCAATTCATATTGACCATTTAGCATTACCTAAAAAACTGCCACTTTATCATACCTTTGTTAATCCGTTTGGTCAAATGTATCTTGGTAGCCTAAGAGTTATTAAATGTCATAATCGCGTAACTCTGTTGAAAGTAAATCATTATAGCTTCTGATAATGGTTGACGGCTCTTACAACCAAAAACTAAGTACTCAGTGTGTGTTACCTTGGGTATAAACTCGACACTCACCCCCTACAGTATCCTAGCAACTGCAAGAGCATGGGTGTATATGAAATTCTGAATGTAATAAATTTTGTCAAAGTGTGTTTTGCGGAGATACTGAAGTTTGCTCTGTAGTCATAAAATATACAAAAACGCATTTTGTTTCTTAAACATTTCAAGTGTGTTTCAAGTGTACATAAAAGAGCAATTTGAACTTTCTAACAGTTATGTATAGCTTCAAAGATTATTTACTGACGTCATTATAAAAGATTTAGTTGAAAACACTATCTTGTTACTCTACAGCTTCAATACCTTTCTTATCTTGTCACACTCATAAGACATTAACAAATAAGCTGCAAAGGGAGGGGGGGGGGGTACAAGACTGCCATGGCGCAAAGCATTGCACTTCATGCCCAAGGTGAAATAAGAAAATGTCCTGATACGAAAACTTGCCTGTTAATCAAGTTCAAAAGCTTTTACTGAAATGACCATTTACTATATTATATAATTTTTCAATATTAATCCCTATATCATGCTGAATATTTTTAAAAAACTGGGTGTTAAGCTTTTGTTACTTGTTAACAGATTTTTTTTGGTAATACCCAGCTCAAATGTACTGAAATATTTAATTATCTTTCAAGAGGACTTATAATTTTTCTATACTTAATAAACAATTAACAAACGAAATTTTAATGTATTCAAATAAAGTATAAACCAAGCTTGCATAGATACTACTTATCAGTTGTGATAGAATAATGAACAAAATTACATTGTAGAAAATGAATCACATCCAATTTCACCAATGCACGACATACCCTTGTATGCGGATGAAGCTAACAAGATATTCCATATGGTGGTAGAAGTCCCGAGATGGACAAATGCGAAAATGGAGATCAATTTGAAGGAACCACTAAATCCTATTAAACAGGATATCAAAAAAGGCAACCTTAGATTCGTTGCCAATTGTTTTCCACATCATGGATACATATGGAATTATGGTGCCATACCACAGGTGTGAAATTTTTTTAAAGCTTGAGTGTACTATGCCGTTTTTGTTTTTTTCACCTTTATTCATAGTTTTTAAGAATACAATAAACAATAAATTGCATATTTATATTTCCACTCATGTTTGCTTTTAAGTTATTTTATACTATCATAAAAAAAAATTTATTTTATGTTCTTACAGACCTGGGAAAATCCTGAAGTATTAGATGCAGAAACTGGTTTCAAAGGAGATGGTGATCCCATTGATGTTTTAGAAATTGGTTACAAGGTGTTGAAGTAATATTATAACAGTTACGAATAATTATTTGTAAATAAATCATTTTTTTAGGTTGCGAAGAGAGGAGAGGTATTAAAAGTAAAGGTTCTCGGTACGGTAGCTCTCATTGATGAAGGTATTGCCATTATTTCGAAATATTTTAATTTTTTTAGTGCCCTGAGAATAGTGGTGCTAAAAAAAGTATAACTATACTATAAATTACTACATTTTTTAGGAAACCTAAGATATACTCACCTTATAATGCAAATCATTACGTTTACAATAGTTTTTATTTTACTTTAAATTATTATTATTATTAGTATTATTATTGGTATAATTGTTATTCTGTAGTAGCCTTACAAAAATTACTATGTTTTAACAGTAAAAATCGTGATATTGTAATTTTTACTGTACAACATAGTAAATTTTAGTGTAATCATTACGAAATGTTCCACATTCTAAAGTAGAATTTACTATGACATTGTAAAATTTTTGATTCCACTGCATTGCCATTCAGTATACTAAAAATAACTGTATTCGAAGGTAATTTTATGCGATATTTATCGGTATACATGTCTATAGAGTTTCAAATTTAAAGTTATATGAATGTACACATTACAAGAAATATATTTTTTTATTTATAAGGGTTAAAAATTGATACCTGCAGACAAATAATTTTAAATCGACTAATTATCCGTTGTTAACACAGTAGTGTACAGGAAAATCTTTGATTTTTAACTTAATTATGTGTATCATAAACAGTACACGTTCCTACATGTACTTTATGGATACTAAGGTTCAAATCCCGGTCACTGCAGAAATTTAAAAAAGAAGTATTCTCTTAATATATCTATATCTATAATCGTAAAGAAAAAAAAATCTACATAAATAAAACCTACATCTTAATCTTCTGTTAGTTACATATTTCCTGTGCATAAATAATATAAGTATATATTTAACTCTTTCTTGAATATAAAAATTATTTTTAATAAACAAAGTAAAAGTCACTGTTGAATGGCGAATTTAAATATAATCTGGTTGTACTGTGTAGCATGGTAATGTTTATTGTATGGTGAGTATGTCTCAGCTTCCCTAGAAAATGAGTCAATTTTTATTATAGTAATAATACTTTTTTAACACTACTTTTCTCAGTGTGAGTAATATACTGTAAGTCTCATAAACTATGTTTTAGGTGAAACTGACTGGAAAATTATTGCAATTGATGTTAATGACCCTTTGGCTAGTCTAATCAATGGTAAATATTTCGTAACCTTCAGATTAATGTATAATTTTATGTTATGATAACCTCGCAAAGTAAGTCGTACCTATGAATGAATATTTACAATTTTTGATTGTCCTTTTGACATGAGTAAAAGTTAATAACTATTGGAAATATGCCTGGACCACGTGACACGGCGATATATATATATGACTACTAGAGGAAAAGAAGTACAGGTCTCATGGGAGAAATTAAGTTTTTATTGTTTTTCGTGGTGGAAATGGTGTTGAATTCAAAAAGTTATTGGATCACATATTTTAAACATTATGAAAGTTAAGTTGTTATTTTTTTCATACGATGAAATCGTTTATTAAGGCGTAAACAGGCGTAAACGCATTTTGAAGGTACGAAGTACAGTTAACTCTACATTGAGCTACTCGTTTCTGCTGCTACTGCTGCTGCTATGGCTGTTGCGACTGCTCAGAGGTAAAAAAGCAGCTTGATGTTAGGTTAAACTGTACTTCGTACTTTTAAAAAGATGGTTTTGGCCTTATTAAACGACTTCATCATAAAAAAAAAAAAAAAATAACAACCTAACTCTTACAATGTTATAAATATGTACTCCGGAAACTTTTTGTGTTAAACATCTTTTCCACCACGAAAAAAAAACAAAAACTTAATGTCTCTCATAGAGCCTGTACTACTTTTCCTCTAGTAGTCATATATATCGCCGTGTCACGTGGTACTGGCATATTCCCAATATACTCAGAAAAGAGCACGAGTACGATGTCTTGGGTGCCATTACTTATTTTATGATAACATCAAGTGGTACCTTACTAAAAATAAGTATTTTTTACTATTGTCACCATATGTCTATCTCTCTTCGTTTCCGAGATAATTCTTATTAAAAATTAAGGCACCAGTATATCATGGGTGCCCACATAAAGAGGGATAGGTCCGCTAACACGCCATGTATGTGCGACGCCCATGATATCGTACTCTCCCCAGATAAAATATAACAGTAAAATATTTTCAATCAATGTGTGATTGTTAACAAAATTAAGCTAAAGTTTTCTCCATTTTCACTTTCAATAAAGTAATTTAGGGGCAACGAATAATTTCGTTTATTATTTGACAGTTACTGAAGATTGTAATATTTCTACATTGTAGACATCAGGCATGGATACATATTTTTAAACAAAATCATGTATATATATGAGAGTCGGATCGTTCATTGCATAATTAGGAATGTGTATGTAACGATGAACTGACTCTGATATGATACAATTTGGCAGATTTGGTACAAACAATGAATGAACAAACTGCTAAATTAAACGCAACCATCGTACAAGTACAAGTTATTAGATATATCGAATAGTCAGTTTCATTGCATGGTGCAATAGACATGTTGCATAGTTAGTAAGGAATATTACTCTGAGGAATATTAATCAAATGTTGTAAAATTTATAAAATTGTTTGATTAACTCATAAATACTGTTACTTTGTAAAATGTTTAATTTACAATTTTATTTGAAATAAAACTTATTGTTCAGATGTTGGTGATATTGATAAACATTGCCCGGGATTATTGAAGGCTACAATTGAATGGTTTAAATTATACAAAATCCCAGATGGCAAGCCAGAAAATCAATTTGCTTTCAATGGAGAGGCCAAGCCAAGAGATTTCGCTTTAAAAGTCATTAAAGATGTACATAATCATTGGAAAAGTTTAATTAAAAAAGATGTAAGCCCGACTAATGTGTCATGGTAAGTTGCAGAATATCGAGTTGAACAGTACTGTTTGTCACATAATTAAGGTCTTTTTTTCAGTGCTAATGTAACTATTCAAGACAGTCCATATCTCATAACGGCAAGCGCAGCTCAAGAAATTGTCGACAAATTACCAGCATTAGAAGAATCATTGCCCATCGATCCTACAGGTAGGTTGTCATCTATGTTGTATGAAGCTTATGCTAGTAATGCTGTAACAATTTGTTTTTTTTTCTTTTTTTTTTTATAGTTGGTAGTGATTTTTATCATATCAATCAATTGTTAAACAAACTATAGTTGAGTCTACTTTTGTTTCAATTTTTTATATATTGTATTAATAAATCTTTACATTTTGCACTGATTACTAATTTCTTTTATTTAAATTAACTCAAATCTGTAAAAATTTCAGTTCATAAGTGGCACTATGTACATCTCCAGTGAAGATAGATTATCCAGTATTTGTATAAAATACTGTAAATGGGTGCACAGCTACATAGCGAAACTGTGAGGTTCATGTTTGTCATTTATTTTCAAATATTTTTATTCTAAAAAACTAATTTTGCAAACTCAAGGTTTTTATAATTACTATTCTTAAAAGTTTTATCATTTATTGTGAATGTAAAATAATGATCTATGCTTAAAAGTTTTGTATATGAGGTAATACTATTGATTATAATGTATTCAAGCTGAATGTTACTTCATTCATCGTAATGCTATTTTTTTCATTAAAGAAACATTAAAGTACTTTTAGATACTTTCTAACTTTGTTTTTATATTAAGTCACTTCAAAAAATCCAGTCACTTATAAACTTTAAAAATATTTAAAATAAGTTTAATTAGTTGAAGAGGCTATTGTGACCTGTTATAGCACCTGTTGTGTATTGTAATTGGGTTTGAATAAAGGAGCACAAGGGAATTGTTACTTAAGGGGGCTCCTTCACAAAAGTCCCCAAACAGAGATATATTATTTCTTGTAAATAAAAGTCTACTGAATTTAATGGTGGTCTAAATAATATTTCGAATGGGTCAAAATTTTGAGAAATCCGAGCTCAAAGTTGTAACTATTAGCACGT
>NW_019380210.1:255655-269838 GCF_000648655.2 Copidosoma floridanum | reverse complement strand
AAGATGTTGGAGGGGGAGCGAGGGGAGAGTGGGGGGTAGCTCACTCAATTATAATTTAATCAAAAATGACGTTAAAATAAGCAAATAATTACGTAAATCGAGGGGGAGCCGAGGGGGAGCGGGGGGCTGAGACTCACTTTCGTCAATACAACTATGTAAAATAGGGAGATATACATTATAGTACCCACTTTCACCGCTAGATGACGCCACAGCTCAGAGTAAAAATTCGAAAAAACTTTGAAAATTTAATCAAGGGTGTGCTCTCACGCCCCCTCATTCCTTTTTTGGCACTCGGTGACAACACAGGTTGTGAGGGATGGCTCACGTGCAAGCGTTAGCAAGGAGAAGGTTAGAGATCCAGGAGAAGATGGAGGTGATCGACGGTAGACTCCTGTAGCTACAAGAAGGACAGGTCAACAAGGATGCCCTAAATTATGAAGGTAAGATAAGATCGTTAGTCTGTCACACCTTACAAAATTGAGTACGTTCTTACGTTAGTACTTTCGTAAGTGCCAATTGGCACTTGAGTTCTTACATTAGTACTAACGTGAGAACTAACGAAAGTACACACCAAAGTACTTACGTAAGTACTAACGTAGATACTCACGTACGATAATCAAGTTAATTCAAACGTAAGTACTTACGTTAGTACTAACGTTATACTTACGTAAGTACTCACATCAGTTCAGAAGTCTAGGTAGATAATTTATGGGCTATCCACACTACTACTTGTGTCAGTACATAATATTATATACATAGCAATATCTGGTTATCAGTGTATACATATATATAGTTACACTGAAAACAAAATATTGCTGATATCGTTATTGTAATATGCTATGTTCAACCACCTGCTGCCACCCTCGTGGCCACCTAAAGAAATGACTTAATTAATGTAAGCAAACCCAAATCGTACCAACAGGTAGGTGCAAAATTATTTTACTAAAATCATTTATTATTTTTTATTGTCAGAGATATGAAATTAATATTTTTTTAAAGAGAAACACATGTTCAAGAGGTATAATTTTGCTCAGTCGTATCATCTTATAAGTAAGATAAAAATAAAACCTTGAGTGCTAAGTTGAATGGGATGTAGATTACCTTAATAATTTAAGAAAGGTATGTATACATTTGCCAGAAGTCATCTATTTCTGACATTAAGGTAATCTACATTTCATTCTTGACTATAGTATGACTAAGCTTTTTAAAACTGTAAGTGTAAAAAANAAATATAACGACCTTAACATCACAGTTTTCGAGCAAAAAATTCCCGAAGTTTTGAAAAATGCAGTTTTTCCAATTTTCAGAGCCTTCGCAAAGTATGAAAATGAAACATTTTCATAAGGCACACGATATTATCATTAACTATCAACTTTACTCTACGACCTAGAAAAAAAGATTCTGATTAATTAAGGAAAAACTTTCTGTTTTGCAGTTGAGATTTTGAGCGTTTCAAATTTGTTTAAAAAATTGTTAGTTACTTTTTTTTTGCGTGGTTTTTCGAGGTTCCACCCTTGATATTCTGATTTAGGAGATAAAACTGCATTACAAAAACCTTGGTGTAGCCATATACCTTAAAAGGCTACAGAAACCCCCCTGGCAACCGGTCTAAAAATTAAGTTTTAAATATCTTCAACTTTTATTAAAAAAAACACTTCGTAAAGTAATATTTCTCATTGGCTTTCTCGTAATCAGCGGCCTCGATTACCCTTAAAAACACCTTCAACTACGGGGAGCCCAGAAATCGTACTTTCCCTGAAAATTGGGTTAGTAGTATAACAAGTTAGGGACACTGCAAATATATTCTTTTTCATCCACCTTCACGGTAATACATACAGATTTAATGTTTCTAGAAGGTATAAGTGTCGAGATGCTTTCTAGACAGGCTATTTTTTTTTGTACGTACTGCTTGGGCTTATGTCATTCGACGTAATACTAATAAATTTGCAAGAAGTTACTTCAATTTTTTTTGTTTTATCTACAACGAATCCTTCAATAACTACGTACTTATCATCACACAACTGAGCGATTGAATTATTAGAATATCAATTTATATGGACAATGATGTATATAAACAACCATTTTTTACAATTCTTTGTAACATTTCGCATTTATCTGACAACTTCCGAGACATCGTAATTATACAGTGCTCATACTTACATCCTTACTTTTACCCAAGTACGTTATATCATTCATTTTGTAACTGTTTTTAATACCTCGTTGAAAAGTTTAGGAGCAATATTTTTTAACTATTTCACACAACGTTGGAAAAATTCTCTTTTCCAAAATTAAAGTAAAACTGGAGATGTTTAAGTACCTTATTTAGAATTTGCACAACAACGCCTCTAGCACATTTTACAGATTGCAATATGTGATGATTTCCCGATTCGAAGGCGAAAGCCGAATGTGCCTAGAGAGGTCCCCAGTTTTGAACACTTTTACTTAAATGTAAGAGTTGATGAACGTTGAGTGTCATAGCTGTTTGTGAAAAATACTCTTCAGTCTTGCCTACGAACTCATTCAACATTTTGTCAGCCTTATCCAATTCTAAATAATAGGTGACATCATCCTTTAATAAAACATAAACTCTTTCTACTAACAATGACCAATAAACAATATAATTTTTGCCTAATTTTATCGATAATATAGGCAAACTATAATATAATAACCAATTCTCCCACTCTCTAGCTTTCCAGTATTTCCTATCAGAAAACGGTCTTGTTAAACGACAAATTTGATGTGGGACTCGAATCTTCTTAATCTCTTCTTCATAACAATTGTCAGTATCTCCAACTACAAAATATTCTGTTATCTGTCTTACAACTCCTGCTAGGACACAATGCATATAGTCAGGTACAAATCCATGTATAATATTAAAAGACAGCAAATTAATGAAGGGAGATATTCTTTTGATGCCGAAAGTTCTCTTATAGTTTCTGAATTAAGATTCATCATGATGTTTATTGTTTCATTTGCATCTCTACATTTTGGTAAGTATTATATTAGAGGATATTTAGTACTTCCTCCCCATTTTGTTGGATATTCACACCAGTTGCAACCAAATTTACCGTTGAATTGTGTTAAACCTTACATTGGAGCTCTATCTAGCTACGGAGTCAACACAGCTAACTAAAGCATACACCTTGACGATTCGCTCGTTTCCTTTGAGATAGCAATTGACATCATGAGCTGATAGTTTATCCATATCATTTTAACAAAAATATCTAAAGCAAACTGACATATTAGGTTTCTCTCTATTAAACCACGATATACATGTAATGAGATTAGAAAAACGATCTTGAGGTTTGAACTCATTTATCATAAGGAAGTATAGGTGGTGAGTGGGTGGCCCCCGCGACTAGGCCAAGTAGGCTGTCGTGGTAACCCGGTAAAAAAAAAATTAATAAAAAAAAAAAAAAATTAAAAATAAAGTATAAACGGAACATAACAACAAAAACAGACTTCTCGGTTGTAATTATTAAAGATAAGCACAATGTATGTTTAATGAAATAAAACTAACAATTGAGTCCCGCATGCACGCATACGAAGCAAAAATGTATGGTTTATTTGAGAAAAATTCTGGATGACTGCATTAGCCCGTGAAGATACAAAATATAAAAATAAGTATAATTAAATCAATTAGCTCTTGAACAATTAGATTATTTCTATGTACACAGAGAAAATTGGACACGAGTACGATTTCCGGGCGCCCCGGATTTGAAGGTGTCTGTAGGGGTAATGAAGGTCGCTGAAAAGAGGAAAAATATTTAAAAGAATCATAACCTCACTTATTATAAGATGTAGAGCTCGAAAGTCGAATAAATTACTATGGGTATTAATACGATATTAGGATAACTTTTAGCTTGTTATATAGTAAAAAAAAGAAAAATTATAAAAAAATTGCTACTTACTTTTTTTCGAGATGTTGCGTCTTGAAAGTCGAAATAGTCCGGGCGCCAGGGGGTTTGCTGTAGCCTTTTGAGGTCTGTGGCTTCACCAAGGTTTTTTTAAACCACTTTTATCTCCAGAATTAGAATATTGAGAGTGGAACGTCGAAAAACTACGCACAAAAAGTTATTGACAATTTTTGTAAACAAATTTCAAAATTAGGTTTTTTCTTGTTAAAAAATTTTTTTTCTTATTCTTAGGCATATTATAAACAAAAAATCAATTCAAATATAACGACCTTAACATCACAGTTTTCGAGCAAAAAATTCCCGAAGTTTTGAAAAATGCAGTTTTTCCAATTTTCAGAGCCTTCGCAAAGTATGAAAATGAAACATTTTCATAAGGCACACGATATTATCATTAACTATCAACTTTACTCTACGACCTAGAAAAAAAGATTCTGATTAATTAAGGAAAAACTTTCTGTTTTGCAGTTGAGATTTTGAGCGTTTCAAATTTGTTTAAAAAATTGTTAGTTACTTTTTTTTTGCGTGGTTTTTCGAGGTTCCACCCTTGATATTCTGATTTAGGAGATAAAACTGCATTACAAAAACCTTGGTGTAGCCATATACCTTAAAAGGCTACAGAAACCCCCCTGGCAACCGGTCTAAAAATTAAGTTTTAAATATCTTCAACTTTTATTAAAAAAAACACTTCGTAAAGTAATATTTCTCATTGGCTTTCTCGTAATCAGCGGCCTCGATTACCCTTAAAAACACCTTCAACTACGGGGAGCCCAGAAATCGTACTTTCCCTGAAAATTGGGTTAGTAGTATAACAAGTTAGGGACACTGCAAATATATTCTTTTTCATCCACCTTCACGGTAATACATACAGATTTAATGTTTCTAGAAGGTATAAGTGTCGAGATGCTTTCTAGACAGGCTATTTTTTTTTGTACGTACTGCTTGGGCTTATGTCATTCGACGTAATACTAATAAATTTGCAAGAAGTTACTTCAATTTTTTTTGTTTTATCTACAACGAATCCTTCAATAACTACGTACTTATCATCACACAACTGAGCGATTGAATTATTAGAATATCAATTTATATGGACAATGATGTATATAAACAACCATTTTTTACAATTCTTTGTAACATTTCGCATTTATCTGACAACTTCCGAGACATCGTAATTATACAGTGCTCATACTTACATCCTTACTTTTACCCAAGTACGTTATATCATTCATTTTGTAACTGTTTTTAATACCTCGTTGAAAAGTTTAGGAGCAATATTTTTTAACTATTTCACACAACGTTGGAAAAATTCTCTTTTCCAAAATTAAAGTAAAACTGGAGATGTTTAAGTACCTTATTTAGAATTTGCACAACAACGCCTCTAGCACATTTTACAGATTGCAATATGTGATGATTTCCCGATTCGAAGGCGAAAGCCGAATGTGCCTAGAGAGGTCCCCAGTTTTGAACACTTTTACTTAAATGTAAGAGTTGATGAACGTTGAGTGTCATAGCTGTTTGTGAAAAATACTCTTCAGTCTTGCCTACGAACTCATTCAACATTTTGTCAGCCTTATCCAATTCTAAATAATAGGTGACATCATCCTTTAATAAAACATAAACTCTTTCTACTAACAATGACCAATAAACAATATAATTTTTGCCTAATTTTATCGATAATATAGGCAAACTATAATATAATAACCAATTCTCCCACTCTCTAGCTTTCCAGTATTTCCTATCAGAAAACGGTCTTGTTAAACGACAAATTTGATGTGGGACTCGAATCTTCTTAATCTCTTCTTCATAACAATTGTCAGTATCTCCAACTACAAAATATTCTGTTATCTGTCTTACAACTCCTGCTAGGACACAATGCATATAGTCAGGTACAAATCCATGTATAATATTAAAAGACAGCAAATTAATGAAGGGAGATATTCTTTTGATGCCGAAAGTTCTCTTATAGTTTCTGAATTAAGATTCATCATGATGTTTATTGTTTCATTTGCATCTCTACATTTTGGTAAGTATTATATTAGAGGATATTTAGTACTTCCTCCCCATTTTGTTGGATATTCACACCAGTTGCAACCAAATTTACCGTTGAATTGTGTTAAACCTTACATTGGAGCTCTATCTAGCTACGGAGTCAACACAGCTAACTAAAGCATACACCTTGACGATTCGCTCGTTTCCTTTGAGATAGCAATTGACATCATGAGCTGATAGTTTATCCATATCATTTTAACAAAAATATCTAAAGCAAACTGACATATTAGGTTTCTCTCTATTAAACCACGATATACATGTAATGAGATTAGAAAAACGATCTTGAGGTTTGAACTCATTTATCATAAGGAAGTGTAAAGTTTGAAATAAAAGTATGAATAAATATAAAGTAAAAGTTACAAAATTGATGTAATAATAAAAGGCTAGGAAATTGAACTATTCCCTGTTGTTGCGGTCCAATAAAAACCAATAAAAAATTTATCGATTTTACAACATAGGATTTTTCTATTGGTTTATTATCGGTGTTTGCACCCGTAAATCCAGATAAAGTATGTAATGGATTTTCAATGTAACCAGGACGTCATTGAAAAAAAATAATCACACAAATGTATGTCCAACCATGCGGATGTCAACACCAAAACGGGGGGATTAAAGTATTTTATACGTAAATTGAAAGTAAAGTTAGTTATTAATTTTTATTAGAATTTTGTAAAAAAATACTTCAGTCCCCCCGTTTTGATGTTGCCATCCAGATGGTAGGACAATAATTTGTCATTTTATTTTTGTTTAATTATGTCCTAGTTACAAAAAATGATATAGAAAATCTATTTTTGACCATTTCAGATTTTATTTGGATTTACGGGTGCAACTACCGATAAGAAACCAACAGAAAAATCCTATTGTAAAATTTTACTGGTTTTTATTGGACCACGACAACAGGGTTAGTTTTAGTGAGTTATGAAAGGAGAAAGTAGAAATAAAAATGGTACGTTCAAATTTCACGATTTGCGTGAACGCTTTAGTGTACTTACTTTTTGCGAGTGCAAGTGTGATGTAAGAAAGCGTGACAAAATTTTGTTGACTCCGTTATATCTCACATATCTTTTTTACAATAAAGTACTTAACCTTATTTGAATATTTATCGGGTTTGCCTACAGGACCAGTACGTATTTATTATTTTCCTTTTATTCACTAAAAATGTTTCTTACTCAATTATTATTATTATTGAACTGATTGATTTTAAAAGCTATTGGTTTAAATTTATAGTGCCTAAGAGTGTTGTTTGGCACTTTTTGAAAAAACGCTGGATGGGCTAAGTACTAATTATTTTGTAATCACATAAAAACTGCAGGAAATACAACTTATTTAAAAGTACACCTGCAATTCAAATAAAAAAACGTGAAACTTTATTCTAACCATTCAACAAATTATCAAAGTTTAGTAAGTATCTGATTTCTAACAACAAAGCTGAGTAAAAAATAATTTTTTGTCTTTTCTTATTTTATAGTTCAAACCAAAATTAAAAACGACGGTTTCTCAAAATTTTTATGTGTATGAGCCTAATCTAAAAAAAATCTAAGCAGAGCAATGAAATCGTAGAGATATTTTTATTGCCTGTTGACAAATCCAGTGAAATACAATTAGAGAGTAAATCAGAACCATTAAAATTAAGTTTAATTTGTAGCATGTTTGGAATTTTTATCCAGCTATTCGATAAAATTGTATTTATTCTAATACCAGATTCTCCACTATTGTTGTCCAGAATCGAACTGCAAATAATTAAAGATGCAAGGGTGATAAGTATTGTCTGGAGAAAAATACGTCACCGGTAGTTCAGCCATACCCGTCATAAAAACATATACAGCTAATCTTCTTCTAAACGAATGAGTATCACGTGACTGTCGGTAGAAACCGTCATGATCTGATTGGTCGTGAGTAACGAAAGGCAGTACATTTAAATGTATATATAAGATTAAGTAGACAAGCGCTGGTTACATCTAGCACCCTACAGGCTAATCGAGGTCGTTGTATTCGTTTGAGCTTAGTGAAGGGTTATAGGTTGAGGAAATGAGGAGACGACTGAACAGATTTAATTTGACAAAATTATTTCTTCAACTGACTTGACAAAACTAACTGATGACTGACTATAACGGAATTAAACGTGTATACAGACTTTTTAAATTCAAGGAGAGCTAAGTGTTGCGTGTACACTTGACTACGGTCAAATCAGAACTGGCGCACACCTGACTGGCGCTGTACATGCCTCTCTTCTAACACGGGCACACATACGCTCGCGTATGCCTACAGCCTATCTTTAGTATACAGTCGTGCACTTCAACACTTAGATTTGTAGTTAAAATTTAATCATTCGATTTAGATTAAATAACTATTAGAAATATGTATAATCAAAAAAGTTTGGGGGTTTGGCGCGCAGTGCGTGCAGGGAGCGAAGCCCTTTAGTTTAGATAAAATAAAAGTGACAACTCAAACTTCATTAAAATTACAAAACCTTCAAATGCAACAGTTAGTACATAAATTTAAATACACAGGAAATATATCACTGATTGCTGAGGCTACTATTTTAGACCCAAGATTAAAAAAAACTGATTTTAAAAATCACTTAGCTTGCGCTAATGCAATCAATGACATTTCTAAACAGCTTCAGGGTGAGATGCAGACTGCCAGACTCCATGTAGTCACACCCTAATAACTCAAAATCAGATAGATATTGGGATCGGTAACCTAACGGTCATGACATCTGTTGGTGAGTTGGGAAGCAGTGAGAGAAGGCTTTTTGGCAGGCTCAAAACTCAATTATTGCTCCAAAGTGTAACTAATTTATTCCTTATCAAGATTAATTAACTGCTGTGACAGTGTATGTAATAAGTAGGTTAATCTTATCTTGAACATCGCTTTAACATTTTTGACAAAGCAACTGACTTACCAATATTTATTCCTCTTAAATTTTAAAATATTTATACTAGTACTTATACATCTGGCAGTTTCTGCTAGCCAAAATGTAAAACAAAAATTGAGCAGGAAACAACAGCTCTTCCCGCAAGCACATATAGGGACTCCCCCCTACCACATAGCTCAGTGCAGGCTAGAATCACGAGTCTAGCAGAGGAGAGAGAGAGAGTGGGTTACACACTTGTAGTCAGTCTAACTGCGCCTACCGACTTGAACAGTCGGACCACAGTTCAATAAACGAGAGTACAGTACACGCAATAACGTCTCTTTCTTTTGCCTAGGTTATCTCTCCCTTCCTCTCGAGCACGCTTGCCCTACACACAATGGTAGAGCGCTCCATCTTCAGCAAGAAAAGCTCTCTAGTCTCTAGAGCACCCACCTTTAGGTAGCGAGCGCGGCCCGACGCCGACGGCCGACTCGCTCGACCAGCGTAGACTCTGGCTCTCGCCCGTCCGCTGCGATCTAAGTCACGATCGTTTTTGAAAGTTCTTTTCTATTCAAACAGCCATTATTTTCTGTATTCAATAAATCTAAGTTTTTGTTTTGTACTCGACGTCTCATCATTGTGTTAACCTGCTTCGTACCTCCGTATCCTAGAGCTCGGAGTAAGCTTACCTCATAACAAACCCCAAATACACACTCAATGGGGACTGTGTGGTTAATTTTTAAAAATACAAATTACATTTATCAATTAGCAAAAATGTATTTAACAATCGACGAATTATGCAAGATTGGAAATTGCATACCAGCTAGCAGAAATTTTATTAAAGGGGAATCCTCTTTACATAGTGGCCATATAACATGTCACAAGTTATCGGATGGAAAGACTTTTTTTAAATTATGGAATTTTGTTTAAAAATAGTTGATAACAAAGATGAGTCACTCAAAATTTTTGGAGCAATGAATAAATGTGGTCAAATTTTACATATCACATGTACTTGCAAGGCTGATCAAGTAAAAAATGCAAGCATATTCATGCTGCTTTGTTATTTTTCAACAAGTTTACAATATAATATAATTTAATATGGATTTTTAAAAATTAACTACACAGTCCCTATTGAGTGTGTATACCAGTGTAAACATTTTAAAATTTAAGAGGAATAAAAATTAGTGAGTCAGTTACTTTGTCAACAATGTTGCAGAGATGTTCAAAATACACTTTCAATTTACCTACTTATTACATACACTGTCACAACAATTAATTAATCTTGATAAGGAATAAATTAGTTACACTTTGGAGCAGTGATTGAGTTTTGAGCCTGCCAAAAAGCCTTCTTTCGCTGCTTCCGAACTCACCAATAGATGGCGCGACTGCTTTGTTGCCAATCCCAGTTTGCAAGCAGCGAGAAGGCCTTTTTTGCAGGCTCAAAACTTCATCAGTGCTTCCAAGTGTAATTAGTTTATTCTTTATGAATATTAATTAATTGTTGTGACAGTGTATGTAATAGATTAATTAGAAGATANCGCCTATGGTAGAGAGTGTGTCGCTTTTTTTCCACTGTTTTGAGCGCCCCGTCGCGGCAAATCAGCCGAACTAAACGCACGTTTCAGCAGCGGAGGAAAAGACCAAATTGTGCGTACGATAGGTACCTAGTAGAGGGGGAAGGAATACGTGCGTATACACAAACTTCATCAGTGCTTCCAAGTGTAATTAGTTTATTCTTTATGAATATTAATTAATTGTTGTGACAGTGTATGTAATAGATTAATTAGAAGATAAATTATGTCAAATTTTTATATATTGACCTCCTCCATCTAAATTGCGCTACCTATATTTTTTTACTTTATAGAAACGTTGCGCTTATTTTTATAGTGAAAATCGCTGGAGTGCAAAAAACTTTATCAATTAAAATTATACAGCAGTGAACAAAGTTATCTGCTTTGGCCAGGAGTCGAACCTGGGCCTCCTTGCCGGGAAGGTGCGTTAACTAACTGTGCCACCGAAGCCTTGGCGGACACCCTTCTCCACTGCTCTGTTTAGGCGTGTCTTAGGTCGAACGCTGATATCATAGATATTGATGTTGTTAATCAATGGGTAAGTATTATGTCACATTATTATATATTCACCTCTTCCATCTAAATTGCGCTATCTATATTTTTTTACTTTTTAGAAACGTCACGCTTATTTTTATAGTGAAAATCGCTGGAGTGCGAAAAACTTTGTCAGTTAAAATAACAAAGCAGTAAAAACAGTTATCCGCTTTGTTTTCTATCAAGTCGAATCTATAAAGTAAAAAAATTTAGATAAAATATATACATATAAAAATATAGAGCGCGACATTTCTACGAAGTAAAAAAATATAGATAGCGCAATTTAGATAGAAGAGGTCAATATATAATAATTTTACATAATTTGACATTATACTTACCCATTGATTAACAACATCAATATCTATGATATCAGCGTTCGACCTAAGACCCGCCTAAACAGAGCAGTGGAGAAGGGTGTCCGCCAAGGCTTCGGTGGAAAAGTTGGTTAACGCACCTTCCCGGCAAGAAGGAGGCCCAGATTCGACTCCTGGCCGAAGCGGATAACTTTTTACACTGCTATGTAATTTTAATTGACAAAGTTTTTCGCACTCCAGCGATTTTCACTATAAAAATAAGCGCAACGTTTCTATAAAGTAAAAAAATATAGATAGCGCAATTTACATGGAAGAGGTCAATGTATAATAATTTGACATAATTTGACATAATACTTACCCATCCATTAATAACATCAATATCTATTAATTATAAGTGTATCTGTGATTAGCGTTGTACCATTGTTGTCAAAATAAGTGGCTTGCCAATTTTTATTTATCTTAAATTTTGTAGTGTTAACATTTGTGCAGTATACACTCAATAGGGACTGTGTAGTTAACTTTTAAAAATACATATCATATTTTTTAGTGAACAAAAATGTAATTAACAACCTACGAAATATGCAAGTCTCGCAATTTGAAAAATGAGCCTTTAAAAATTGTTGGAGGAATCAATGAGAGTGGTCAATTCTACATGACATGTACTTGCAAGGCTGAATTAAGTAAAAAATGCAAGCATATTTTGGCAGTTTTGTTTTTTTGCAACAGGTAAGTAAATTACATTTAATTGCTTTATCAAAACTAATAATATCATTCATATTTATTTCATTGCATATTTCGTAAATTGTTAAATACATTTTTGTTCACTTAAAAATATGATATGTATTTTTTAAAATTAACTACACGGTCCCTATTGAGTGTATACTCCACAAATGTTAAGATTACAAAATTTAAGATAAATAAAAATTGGCAAGCCACTTATTTTGTCAACAATGTTACAGCGCTAATCACATATACACTTCTAATTAATCTACCTATTACATACACTGTCACAACAGTTAATTAAAATTCATGAAGAATAAATTAATTACACTTGAGAGCACTGATTGAGTTTTGAGCCTGCCAAAAAGCCTTCTTTCGCTGCTACCTGCTTGCAAACTCACCAACAGATGACACGACCGCTATGTTGCTGTGGGGACCTTCACACGCACATGTACACTACTGCTCTCCGCCCTTCCCCAACCATCCGCTAGGTGTCTAACCATTCAAGTTAATCTTCTCGCAAGCGTCTGGATCTCATGTTGGTTAATATATAAGGGCGTTTAAGATGAACTAGGGTATCCCCACCGATATAGGTGTCTAAGGCAGGGAGCACGTCATCAGCCTTACTAATGAGTTCTGACGTGCTCCTGGGACGAAACATTAAACAATTTTTTCTCTCTGATCATGGCATCACCTGAGCGCCATATTGCCAATCCCCATAGCTCGTAGGTATTGTAGCTCATCGTGGTTGCCACTCTCTTCTTCTCACCCACTCTTATGGCAAGTATAGAAAATGCTTAATTAATTTTTTAAGCACAATTTCACGCTTGTCCGAAGATATGTTATGGATCAGATTGATAGGAAATTTACAGCTCACACTCTGGTATTTTTATTTTTGTCGCATCTGTTACCGTTAAACAGATATACGCGAAATAAACTTTAGATGCGATTTTTACATTGATCCATTAATTTAAAAAATTTTTAATTATTTTTTCTGTAATTAGCGTAAAAAAAAACGTTAAAAATCAGAAAACGCCCTCTTGATCCACAAATTTCTCACTCAGAGCTTAAGCGAGTCGTCTACGGTGGTAGGACTGCAAGATACTACCCGGAGGACTTAAGGTGGACACTCGGTGGATGCTATCTTTTTCTTAATAATATTTAATGAATTATAGAAGAACTCTATCATTACGACATAACTTGTTAAATTTAGAACTTCACAATAAATTTATCTTCCGTTTACCGTAAAGAAATTAAATGAACTCATTTAATTTACCTAAATACGAAATAAATGTATTATGAATAGTTCTTGCTGTTTGAGTCTATTTGTTTTATGATATTACACATTTATAAAAATGAAAGAATGTTAAACTTCTTGTTATAAAGATACAAATAAATAACAGTGAGTTATTGAGTGTAAGTTCATGAGTAATGCAAGGTTTTAATAAAACTTGAAGTATTATTTGTGGTTTATAATTTCCATTCTTAAAAGAAGTAAGGAGCATGGAAGCAAGAAAAAGATGATCATAATTTAAAAAAAATTTTTTTGATAAGGGCAGTTCGATCAGGTTAAAGATTTAACTATCAGAATTAATAAAGATTTGTTTACAAATAAATAACGACATAAAGATCGATAGCGCTATCAAAATTTGAAGGCTTGGAAGTGCTTTGGAGCCGAGTAATTGATGATAAAATTCAGCCAACTTTTATACGTAGCCTTATGAGCTGTCGTCCTTTCTAGCCTTTATTGCATTGATCTCATATTAACAATGTAATACTCGAGATACGAATTTTACTAATCACAAAGCAATATCTAATGATCGTAAGCAGAGATTAAAAGAGCGATTGCCAGCGCCTATGGTAGAGAGTGAGTCGCTTTTTTTCCACTGTTTTGAGCGCCCCGTCGCGGCAAATCAGCCGAACTAAACGCACGTTTCAGCAGCGGAGGAAAAGACCAAATTGTGCGTACGATAGGTACCTAGTAGAGGGGGAAGGAATATGTGCGTATACACGGGTATAGCTATATATGTTTTGTATTCTAGCTGCCTCGGCTCTCGGCTCCCGGCTCTCGCAGCTCGCAGCTCTCGCATGCATGCGTATACCTATATCTATTCCTGATGTGATGTTCCCTCAAAAGCGGTTTTGAATGTTGGACAGTTATTATATGTCCGGTCATATATTATTCATTAAATGTGTATTAAATACTTGTACAGCTAAATACTGA
>NW_019380210.1:242424-254838 GCF_000648655.2 Copidosoma floridanum | reverse complement strand
AATTATTTTTCTAAATATTTTCACAATTACTTATTCTTATTAGAAAAGTTACATGTGTTGAAGAATGATATTTGAATTACAGAAAAAGTCATTCTCTATTGAATAAACTTAAAAATCAAAGTGAAGCGTGTGTGTATTATTCTGATATTTTTAATGTGCTAAATTTTTATAAATCTATAAAAACATAAATTATTCAAGTTGTAAAAATGATTATTTTATAAATATCAAGTTTCAAGAAGTTACATTAAATATCGGGGCTTACGTTTTTATTACTCAATTTTTTATTTTATACGAGGAAAACTCAGTATTTAGCTGTACAAGTATTTAATACACATTTAATGAGTAACATATGACCGGACATATAATAACTGTCCAACATTCAAAACCGCTTTTGAGGGAACATCACATCAGGAATAGATATAGGTATACGCATGCATGCGAGAGCTTCGAGCTGCGAGAGCCGGGAGCCGAGAGCCGAGGCAGCTAGAATACAAAACATATATAGCTATACCCGTGTATACGCACATATTCCTTCCTCCTCTACTAGGTACCTATCGTACGCACAATTTGGTCTTTTCCTCCGCTGCTGAAACGTGCGTTTAGTTCGGCTGATTTGCCGCGACGGGGCCCTCAAAACAGTGGAAAAAGAGCGACACACTCTTTACCATAGGCGCTGGCAATCTCCCTTCTAATCTCTGATCGTAAGTAATTTTATGAAACATCTTTAGGGTACTGAAAGGAGAAGAAATTAATTATTCAGTAATAGTCGATTACCCGAAGAATTTTTCAATCTAGTTTTTTAATAGAGGAAATATTGGTCACTCCTCAACAAAATTTCTCCTGGGACACGGTGAAAAAAAATTTTTTTTACTAAAAAATTTTCGTTCGACGTAAAGAAAAAGCTATTATGTTAATTTGAATATAACCGTAAGAAAATATATATATTGTACAGAGATATTGCAAATTTTTACAATTGCAAATATATTTTAGTTAATCAAGTATTTTTTTTTCCAACAAACATCATTGCATTTGTCATAAAAAAAAACGAATATAAAGAAGACAAAAAAATGCTCTAGCTCACTTTGAAGCCGAGATACAAGAAATTGGCTTTTTTTGCTATAATGGACTGGTAATAAAATTTTTTATTGTGAAAAAATTGGTTATCTTTATGTATTTCTGCATCACACTGCTGAAGCACTTTATTAATTTAATTGAAAAGAAAACTGAAAAAAAAAGAAATCAAAAAAGTCGCATTGTGATAGCCAGGACAGTCTGGCGCTCCCATTTGTGCCCATCTCTTGTGACTAAGTGAATAACGGGTTGCAGTATGCATGGGTCAAAACACGGGCTATGGCTGGCGGGTGAAATTCATTAAATTGTTGTTTATTATAATTGTACAGTTACAAATATAGTAATAAACATTGAACATGCTTAATTATTAAATCTTCAATAAGTATATCTTTACTGTATTACAGGAAAAAAGTAGATACTTTGAAATTGAGGATTGTTATTCTTCTAATACAGTGGGCACTTAAAACAAGAGTTGGCATTTTTTTAAATACATTTTCTTAAAAAATCTTAAAGAACAATTGAATAAAGATTCAAATAGTTCAATTGCACAGAAATGAGTAAGTATTGTTCAGTCAAAATATTGAGTGTGGTGAGTTTCGATTTAGTAAGAAGACTGCATACGAAGATTTTTCGGAAATACCTTCAACTCCGGAAAAAATACCGGACAGAATGGATGACGAAACTGATACCAATGAATCACAAAAGTTTGTAGACAGACGATAGGGGTAAGTGTACCTATCTCTGTGCTCTGCCCTATTACCGTGGATTTTGAAAAACTGATGATTACTTGCTCAAAATAAGAAATGTTTCATATAAAATAATTTTTTAATTTTAATAATCTAAAATGACGTTAATGTAGATGCAATTCAAACAGAAATATTTGTGTATATTTTGAGTAAATAGTTATTTTCCACGGTATTCGGTACAACGCGCTCATTAACTGATTGTGTACGTATTTCCGCGGTGAGCGTACGTAAACATAACCCTATACTTACAGAACGCACGACAGTTAACACGTAAACAATTAGTAGGTAAGCACGTCGATCTAACGTAACCAAGATGAAGAAAACTAAAAAAGGCAAAAAAGGCAAGAAAGGCAAGAAAGGCAAGAAATCGATCGAAATAAAGAAAAAAAAAGTGTTACTCTCCAGAGACATTAAAATTAGCTTTGAAAAGTATCTATTCTGGAAAATCTATTGCTGAGTGCTCAAAAATGTATAAGATTCCTACTAAATGAATAAGCAAGTACAAAAAAAAGTAATATTTTTTTAAAACAATAAATAAGTCATGTAGAAAATGTAGGTGAAATTTGCATTTTTTTTATATTCCGCAAATACAACTTCCTTCACCCACGGTAATACGGACACGGTGACTGGGACATCCGCGGTAATACGTACACGGTAATAGGTACACAACCACGGTAATACCAGCATACCGTTTTTATTCGTTTTAAAAATATTCTACTGCAGTTTTAGCTTCATAAAATTTTTTTAAATATTCCGTAAGAGATTATGTAAGATTAAAAAAAAAAATATTCCAAAAAATTTTAGTATACCATTTTTTATGGTGCATTTAAATTGGAATTTTCAGTACGTGCCACGGAGATAGGTACACTTACCCCTAGTTGTTGCGAAAGTAGTTTATGGAAAAAAAGGAAAATTTTAATGTATCAAAGAAAGCTAAAATTTTATGTACACAAAAATGTGAATCAATACATATTTCTTACTACAGTCACATTTGCATTTAATTTGTCAATTAAGCATGTTTAATGTTTAATACTACATTTGTAACAGTATAATAATGAATAACTTATTGAAATTCAAACGCTAGCCATACCCCCTATTTTGACTTATAGGTAGTCCATGGATCGAAGAATTTTTCAATTTTCTGTTATCCAGTAGAGTCAAAGTTTATCATTTTCCTTCAGAACTGCCGAAGAAATACGGGAAAAATAGTTTTATCCAAATAAAAAGTTGGCTATATTTATTTATTTAAGAATTTAAGAAAAAATGTCAATTTTTTTTAGTTTTTTACTTGTATCTCCGCTTTTATTGCTCCAAGAGATTTTTTTTACCGCAAATCTCTTCGTAATAAAATTTTCTATAAAAAAAGATACTTTTCTTAATCCATTATTTATTGTTAATAATACGTTAATGGCAAGAAAGTGCAGAAGAAACACATTCTAATACTGAAAAACTGTCGATCGACATGAACTATTGGGTTAATTTGAACATCACCATAAAAGAATATAGATATTAAGTTGCACAACAAATAGTTATTTGTGAAATTGCAAAATAATCGTTAGCTTTTTGTTGATTGGTTATTTGAAATGAAACTTTAATTGATATTGCCGCAAATGTCGAATTACGGCTCAAAAGAGAAAAGTTGTGGAATTGCGGCTGAGCGATAAGATTCGTTTTCTAATGTATGTCGAATTGCGGATGGGCATTTTCTTATCTGCGGTCGAATTGCGGCTGAGTAACGTTCCCATTACTAATTGATATATAACGACATTTTTTCGTCACACTTTACCCAGGCTTCGGACTGGCAGTTCTAAAACTGACGTGTTTGAAAAATATGAACAAGTAAGTGAATCATGGTCATATCGGTCGTTTCAGCATATATACAATCACACAGGTAAAAATTTTTTGGATACAGTTTTTATAAAATTAAATCGAGTGCTTACTCCTTGTTGATATCGTAACATTTCAAGTATTGAGAAATTTTCTTTTTCTTGCGTTGTCTTTGATTTTTCCCACTACTTCGCATTTTTACGTACACTTCTGATTGAACATTCTTCTTCTGAATGGTTTTTATACAATTTGCTTAGACCAAACTTTTGGATTATTCGCCACCAGCTTTGGCCCAAATGAAACCTACAGGCCCAGATGTTTGTATTTGGCAGACTGTTATTAACAGGACTGTGAATTGCTGGCTCAAAATCTGCGTATATGGTATTCGATTTGATTTAGTTTCTTACATTCTTCATTCAATTAATATATTAAAAACTTGTTCGTACGAAGAAGTACTTTTGTCAGGAAGTAAAAAAAAGGCTAATGGGACATAAACATAATTTTGATGACCATGCACGATGAATAATTGCTTTAAAAATTTCCTTTCTTACTGATACGGAACTCCATTTTTCAAAAAACAACAATTAAATGAAAAGAAAGAATTAATAGATGACTGGTGAATATATGCGTCTTCTTGCTGGCTCAGTTAACGCAAAACTGACTGACAATATTATTGTATGTCGATGTAATATAGATAAATACGTAAATAATAATAGTAACCGAAATTCGACAGTAGATAAGAAAAGGCCAGCCGCAATTCAACATAAATTAGAAAACGAAGCTTATCGGCCAGCCGCAACTCGACACTGATTAAACGCTTACTTTTACTCGAGCCGCAACTCGACATCAGCCGATGTTGCATACTTTGGGATCGGTTTATCGGCGTTTGGCTACGATAAAAACATTGTATTTAATATTATTAATGATAAGAAATGAAAACATAATTGATTTTTATTAGTTTTGACGTTTTTCCAGCAAAAGTTGTAATTTGCAACTTAAACAATTGCAAATATCTCAGTTAACTTTGCATACTTTCTCCTAACAGACGTCATTAGGTTTGTCAAAAAAAAACACAAATTTCAAAAAAAAAAGAATGCTCTAGCTCATCCTGAAGCCAAGATACAAGAAATTGGTATTTTTTGCCATAACGGATTGATTATCGAATTTTTTATTGCGAAAAACTTTGTGTGCTATCTTCATGTATTTTTGCATCACACTGCCAGAGCACTTTCTCAATTTCATTGAAAGGGAAGCTGAAAAAGAATCAAGAAAGTCGCATTGTCACAGCTAGGGCAGCTCAGCGCTCCCATTTTTACCCTTGTTTTTACCACTCTGTTGCGACTGGGTGGCCGACTCTATCTTGACTCTCATTATAAAATTAAGTAACTGCAAAATAAATAAGTAAATCATGAGCTTTTTAATCATATCAAGAAAAAGTAGGTTTGTTTTAGGCAATATTGTACAATATTTTATCAATGAGATGATTGCTTATAAAAAGATATGTAAAGTTTGTAGATGTGATAGTCTGATTTTACGTAAATAGGTACTACAGGTGCGATGAGCTACTTTAATTATTTGCTGGGAATCATCATGTAATTAGAACTTACTAATTAGAAGTAGCAAATTTTATCTAATACTTAATTTTAAGAATTCAATAGAACAATAATTATAATCATCAAAGTAACGCAGGTCTGGTGAATGCAGAGAAAATGACGTATTATACAAGTACTATTTTATTTTATTTTCATTATGTAAAGTAGACTATGCACACATCTGATTAAAAATAAGTGTGCTGCAAATATAACTTAAATTTACAGGGTGTTTGGCGAATAGAGAACTATCCATCCTTTAAATTTTTTGTTTAATTCAGAAAATTTCTATTACAATATTATTAATGTAGATTTAGATTATTCTCAAAAAATACTTTTTATTGATGGACACTTATTCGTATATAAATATTGTTAACAGAAAACAATGATCTAATTTGTCTTCTACTACTCACAAAACCCAATCTTTCACAATGATTATCATAGCTTACAAGTCATAATATTTCATATTGCGTCTGAAAGCAATTGGTCCGCCTTATTAACCATTTACGTAGCACTAATTTTAACAATTGTTTGGATTGTAGTACCATAATTTTTTCAACAGAAACTACAATTCTATAAAGCTTACTTTCTTAAACTCTCTGTTAACGAATGTAGCTGGTAAGCAATATATATTGTTCTAGCACCATCTGCACTCGTTTAAAACAGAATACGCCAGTCTAACATCTTAATTAGTTACGTTTTATTTCACAGTACAATCTTCATTCAGAATATAATGATACTAAACACTTATAAAAATTAGTGCTGTATAACTGGTGTTAATAACACATAACAATGGCTTCACAACGCAATATGGGATATACTATGACTGCCATACGCTACTTTTGATATTGTTAAAGATTAGTGATTATGGCCAATAAGAGACAAATTTGTTAGTATATTACTTACTAACCCAACCCAAAATTTGTATAAAAAAATTGTCTTTCAAATGTATTTTTTAAGAATAATCTAGATATTCAGCATCGTGATGAAAATTGTTAGAATCAGTCTAAAAATTTAAAATGTTATTTAGCCCTGCATTTGCAACAGAGCTCCAATAAATTTTTACATATTTACGAATATATTATGTGTATGTACACAAGCGATAAATTGTATTCTTTTATCATTTAGTTACAACGAAATAAAAATGCCCGTAATTATTTTTTTCAAATATACAACTTATGTTTTTTGTTAAAATACTTTTTTAAATTGTTTAAATATTACTACACTTATTATATGACACTACACAAATAATACCGTACGTTATTTACATAAATACAAATATCAAAGTTTTTAGATATATGCATATTTAAATATCATTAATGTTCCTCAAAAATATTAGAGGCCCGGTAGATACAAAGTTATTACAAAAAATTTCCAAAGCTTATAGTATCAAGTACTAATAATATTTACCAAGTAACGTTCGGAGGGAATAACTAAATTCCTTTGATTGCATGGCAACAAAAAAATTGAAAAATTTCCAAAAACAGAGCATCCGAAGAAGTTAATAAAAAACTTGTGGACGACATTTATAAAAAGTATGCAACTGCAAGATAATTTGAAAGTTACTTTATAAAACACTGCAATATTAACACAAACTCAAGGGATTTTCCAAAAATTTTGCGTACACATGACATACGAAACACTTTGTGTTTTTTCAAATGTAGGTTTAATTCTATCTAATACCGTATGCTAGTAATATTGACGTAACAATACTAATGACAATAATAATAATAGTAAAAATAATAATAATAACAAAATAGGAATAACAATAATAACATAATGCTATGCATATTTGCACATAAGGTAGTTGCACTTAATAGTATTGAATTTGAATATGCATCGTTACACATTCAACAGGAGTTTCATAGCTTTTTGTCTCCCAAAAAAGTTCCATAAAAGATGTGGATGGGGAGTTCCTGACACCATTCGGGCGTCCCTACAACAAACATTTTTACATAAAGGCTGGATTATTTTTTTACAATTATTGTAAGTATTCCATTCTTGTGAATAATAAGGTAAATTATTACAAAAATTGGCAGATGTGTACTTTACGACTCCTTACGAGAAGTTTACTGCCGAACTTGCAATGCTGCCAACATGACAACGCAGGAAATTCTAAATTATTACGGCGATAAATTTGAATGTAAATATGCGGTCGGTAATTCTTCTATCGGTACTTAATAGGATTTGTTTATTTTTAACACAGCCATTACCAAACTATTACTGTGGGTGAACCATGGTCGAACAAGAAAAAAATTTTTATGATTTGTTATTAACATTAAAATTAACCGCATTAGTGATTTTGAATTTCCCGCGCTGTATTAGATTGGTAGCACTGCAAGTTCTGAAGCTAACTTCTCGTAAGGAGTCGTAAACTACACTTTTACCCAAAAATTGATTGACAAGTAGAACTGTACACACACACACGCACACGCATGCACACACACACACACACTCACACACACACACACCACATATATATATATAAAAGCATCCAATTCATCCCTCACTGTTGGAAAAGATCGTAGTTGAGCGTCATTTTTTCGGTGGTGAAACTCTCAAACAAGTCCAACAGCCGATAATTTCCCTGCGTGGAAAAGTCTCGCAGCCAATTATTGAAGGACATGAGAGCCATGTACTGTTCGATTTGCCCATAAAAGCTGATGTTACCGAGTGGAGGGATTGTGCAAAGGATAATTTTAGCAGGTGACAGGCCATAATTCCTTCTTAGTTTTTCCAGCAAATTTTTATACTCCTTAATCATTTGGTTGCACGTTCTTCTCTGTGGGAGTATCACACAATTTAGACATGAACGGATAGTTAAAAATTGTTTCTTAAAACCATTTGCAAGCTAAATGTTATATTATTTTCTAGATAGTGGTAAAAAAAGACCTGGAAATCTAAATAGTAAGACTAAAAATAACTTTCAAAGCAAATGAAATAATAACAATAATGGTTTACGTTGTAGATGTCTACAGTTCCAAGGTTAATGACAAGCTTATTCGTGATGATCTTAATGTTGTCCAACCTATCCGCTGCTTTTTTGATTGTCATTCCTGATTGGACAGTACCGACTGTAAGGGCTGATTTTTCTAAAAAAGTTATAATCATGGATCTTCATATTGTACCTTAACTTTTCAAATAATAATCCAGCATCATCATCACAGTTATCATCATCAACTTACGATTTATTCGCTCCAACTTCACCGGTAGGTACTTTATGCAAAGTTGAAGGAAGTAATCATCACCCATCAACTGCGATGTCCCAACGATCGGCTCCGTGCATATAGGCTAAAATAAAATCGTTATTTCAATCTACAAAACTCTGCAACATGATACAAACATTACAAAAAAAATTAAGCGCAAGGAGTCCCGGGACCTCTGATAGAAGCGAAGTTGCCTTATGTATATTGCAACGAAACATTATTTAACACTAATTTTGCTAGTAATGTGTGTAGATACACATATGCCAAAGCATACGAGCACCCACACTCATACATACACACATTTATATATAGGGGTCATTGTACCAAAAACGGTGTATTTTATGTCCCAGTTGATTACTACGCCGTGTAAGGAGATATCAATCTGAAAACTGTATTACAAAAACTTAAGGGGGTTAGAGCGAAAAACAAATTTTTTACGACAGTCTTCGAAAAATTATAATGTGTTTGTTTTCATTACGTTACCAACATATTGAAATTTCAGGAACCGTAGCGTCACAGTTTTTGAGGAAAAAATATAGCAAACTTAGTATCTTATACACAGAATCTTCTTAGAACGTCGTCACGACATGTACATTTTTACCAACAACTTGGAAAATATTTTTACAATTCTTTCTAAAAACTAGTATGTAATTGTAAGTAACAATTAAAATAACATATCCAAATTTGAGGAAGCAAGCCGTCACGGTTTAAGAAGTACTTTAATTAAAAATTTTACGAAAATGCTATTGGTATATCTATACACAGCAGATGAAAAATAAAACATGGAGCATAAATTCGATTTTGAAGTATTAATTTTTTATTTTCTCACTTGTTAGTAATCTTCTGCTGTACGATATGAAATAGCTCGCATGATTTATCAAGAATAGTCATAAAATACACTAATTTTTAATTTGAATTAACTTTTGAGACTGGCTGTACCGCTCTAACCCCCTTAATCAGAACTAGTGGATGACACAGGTGTAAACTATGTACATAGAATATCCAGCCGCATAAGTATAATATACGACGTCGTAGCTAGTAAGTATACGAAGTCGGTGATAGGTCTTTGAGATGGCAAAACTCAATCCTTTTCAAGCTTATACGACCGACTCCAATTACTATAGTAGTAGCAGCTAGGTATGCATATTTATGCTCACGTTCTGCTGCTGCTGTGACTGAGTGGAGTGGGGAAGGTATGTTAGTCGTTTTGAATCAGTCACTTTTTTTCAGCTCATTTCTGACCTCATGGCGCAAAAAAAGCTTCATTAAAAAAAAAAAAACAAGTGTAAGTGCTTAGTAATTGGGTGTGGTTTCAACAAATATTTTAAAATTTAAGAAACAAACAATTAGACAGAATAATAGATAAGAGACGTGCTGCCAGGACTCGCCACATTTTTCATTAGAGCTCACAGTCAGCTAATCTTCTGGTTATTTCAAAACAACTTACTCTACGCTGATAAAATTTTTAATATCGCACTTGCTGCACTTATCACGTACGCTTTCACACTCATCCTTGATCGTATATGTAATAAACACAGTACATATATACGCAGGCTCAGGAAAAACATCCTGTAGTACTGCTTTATTTTAAGTCGGGTAGTATAACATGCCAGTGAATGTAGCTTCATGAAAAAAGTAAAATTCCTCATGAATAAAAACATTTTTAAAGAATGAGAACTGATAAAAAATGAAAAATTTATCCATAGAACTCCCAGACGGCACACATAGGACGTTACGAATTGAATTCGAACACTTCAGCAACTTGAACGTATTCGTTTAGATGTTCGAAAACTGTCCCCAAAGTATACTTAAATCATCCTTTACGAATGAGGGCTATGTCACCTTTTTCAAGCTCCAAAATAGTTCGTTAAGAGTACATTGTTCAGATTGTAACTTCAAAAGTATTCTAAAAGTATTATTTACGAATACAAATTATAGACATAATTGAAAAAAAAAAATATGAGTAACCTCAATTTTTTTCGAAAAAACTGAGTAAGTTGGTCTCGAACCCCCGGCAGCCAAATGTTTGCGTGTGCAATGAACTCGGTTGAAGTTGATATGACTGGCTTACATAAGTATAAGATCACGTTATCGTTTTTTTTTCTGTCTTTCCCATCGTACATTTACATGAAAACAAATAAAATTGTTACTGTATAAATCTGATTAATTATTCAAATGAATAAAAGACTATTTAAGTTTGATAAGTCAGTCCTAATAAATATTTCAATGGAATATTGAGTAAGTACGTGCATAATTGTAAAATTAGAGTACCATTAAATATTTGAGAATTGTCGTAAATATATAAAAAATGTAAATCGTACTCTTAATAAAAGAGGTGGAAGAATTTAGTTAACAGGAACTGGTAAATATCTCAATCAACATATGGGATGTATTATTAACTATTAGAATAAGCTGTCATGGCATTGTGGTACAATTTTTTCTAATAAAATCATTTAAAAAAATGTGTTTTGTAAGGATAAATATTTCTATCATTAGAAGCCGAATTAAAAATAAATAATTATTACATACATATTTATCATTAAGATTTCGTCTGATCCGGTAGTATACAAATGGTATATGGGAAATAAATAGAAAACAAAATGTATGTCCTTATGTGTATAAATAATATTACTATTTTTAAAAAATAACATGATGCTAGCTAACATAGATCTATTATTTAATACAAACCTTGAAGGACATCCATAAACATGTGCGACATGTAACTCTTAACTGCCAGCAGCTCTTATGGCATGGTGGTAAAGCTTTTGTCTCCTGTCCCAAGGATCGTGAAATCGAGACTCCATGATGAATTTTCTTTTTTTTTCTAATTTCCATCACCATATGTTTTTCTTGTAATGATGTGTTCAAATAATAATAAAACAAATTTATACTCAAGTAAAGATATACTTTAAATCTTGTTAAACCCAGTAGTATATAAATGCCGTTCGAGTTCGGAAGGAATTAGGAAAGAATTCGTTTGGGCTTTTGAAATTATTAAGCTCTGTCTAGTATATTATAGTATTAACTAATAAAGAAATAATAATTACTTAAAAATAATTATGATGATAATTATAATAATAATGCAGTAGCAAAGAACGAATGTTAGATAAGATACATCTATTATTAAATATAAACTGTAAAGGAAATCCATAAACATATGCAACATATAACTGACTGTAATCAGCAACTCTTGTAGCACGGAGGTGAAGCTTTTGCCTCTGAACCCAAAGGTCGTGGGGGGTCAAATCTCTATGATAAAATTTTTTTTCTTATTTCCATCACAACATATTTTTTTTACTATAATGTGTTCAGATATAAAAAAAAAATTTAAACTTACGAGCAGAAATTAAATAGTATATCATGATATAATTAATGCATTAATTTTGTTTTATCCAGTTGTACACAAATGGGTTATCATCTTATTCATTAAGTTGATAGGAAGTGTTTGTTAAGCATTTAAAATTATTATGTGCTGTCTAGAGTGTTATCGAAATAAACATAAAAGATAAAAAAAAGAAGAAAAAAAACTTTGCCACAGAGGTTCGACCCCATGACCTTGGGGTTCAGAGGCAAAAGCATTACTACCATGCTACGAGAGGTGCTAATTACAGTCAGTTATATGTTGCATATGTTTATGGATTTCCTTTACAGTTTATATTAAATAATAGATGTATCAAACTTAAGTAGTCTTTTATTTATTTGAATAATTAATCAGATTTATATAGTAACAATTTTACTTGTTTTCATGTAAATGTACGATGGGAAAGACAGAAAAAAAACGATAACGTGATACTTATACTTATGTAAGCCAGTCATATCAACTTTAACCGAGTCCATTGTAGCCGAGTGGATTAGCGTGTTTGTGGCACACGCAAACATTTGGCTGCCGGGGGTTCGAGACCAACTTACTCAGTTTTTTCGAAAAAAATTGAGGTTACTCATATTTTTTTTTTTCAATATGTCTATGGAACTTTA
>NW_019380210.1:225043-239564 GCF_000648655.2 Copidosoma floridanum | reverse complement strand
AAGAGTTAAGCTTCGTCAAAAACATAACGCAAAAAAATATAGCTAAAAGCACAATGTCGTATCAAAGTAGCTATTCCTAAGCCTTCAGACTTTTATATGTATAATAGTAGAGCTACGCCCCCCTGTGCGCTCTACGCGCCAACCCCCCCTCCGAATTTGCAGTTCAAAATAAATTAGTAATATTAGAAAGTTTTTCATTTTTGTTTATTTTACAATCCATTATCGTAAAGTAATCTAATCAAAATAAAAACGCGTTATATTTCAAGGTAAAATATTAAAATATGATAATTTTTATAATTTAGAAGTTAATCAAATAATCAAAAACATGAAAAAATTAGCAACACTTTTGACAAATTAATTACTTATTGTAAGCTGGTCTTTGCGTCCTATTTGCGTTCTTACCATTCACAGAGATTTGTATGAAGTAACTTAAAAATTTTAGGTATAATCATCGAAGTTACTAATCGATGTATTCAGGTATAATAGTCTGATGTCGCACAAACACATAGTCCAGAAGTAATGGAGGCTTACAATAAGATTTTACAAAACATGAAAGAAGAAAAAATAACTATCATAGCATATACCATGCTACTCATAAAGTAGTTGATAAAACAGACGATAATATTTACATAAACTTTCCAATAGAATTTTTAAATAATATTCGAGAAAGACTTCCACTACACGAATTAAATTTAAAAATTAATGCTTTAGTTATGTTAATAAGAAACTTAAGTATCATCACTCCCTTTTATTTTGTGCAGAAAACAATTTCTCTTTGCATTAGCTTTTTCGATGACTATTAACAAATCTAAAGGTCAAAGTTTCGATTCTGTAGGATTAAGTATATGTTTAAAAACCTTTATTTTCTCATGGACAGTTATATATTGTCCTTTCGAGATATAAAATCCAAGTAATATCTTTATTTAAATTAAAGCTAAAAATAAATTTGAAATACAAAATATTGTTTGGTCTGAAATTTCTCAATAATTCAAAAAAATTTAGATACTCATACATCCACATTATCCACATTGAGAAATGTTTAAAAAAAATTTAAGGGTAGAAAATTTGTGATCCATCTACGAATGTTCTATATTTTATAATGTTATTTGTAATTTGTAAATTTTATTTTAAAAAACAAAAAATTAAGAAAAAAAGTAATCATCTGTTTTTTATGTGTACACATATATTTTCCAGGTTCTTTGGAAACGTAATAAATATTAATGCAAAAAAAATTACAATGATTTGACATTATCAATTGAAAAATTAAAAGTTTTTACTTATTTTAGGTCACACAATGCAATTAAGGATATATCATTGACTCACACAATTGGTTAAATACAACTTGTAATAAAAATTATTTTTCAGTTTGAAAGATTTATTCATCTGCAATGTATGTAAAACAAAATTTTTTAACCCTGAAAAATTAATAGAACATAAGAAGACGTATCAAAAATTTATTATACGTTTGTGATACTTGTAAAATTGTATTTACTGTGAAACAAAATTATGTTAGACATCAAAAGGAACACAGTTAAAAAAAAAACAATTACATGCATTTACTGTAATAAAAAATTCAAGAGATCAACACATTTAAATAGACATATGAAAATTCACAGTAAATGTGAAGTTAAACAAATTTGTACAATATGTAGAGAAGGATTTTCAAGGTCAGAAAACTTTAAAAGACGAATTAAAATTCAAAATGTATAAATTCATAATGTACAATGTTTTCGAAATAAATCATTATTTTGGTACACGAATAGTTTATTTTTCTTTATCATTACAGGATATTATTCTAAAAAATTTTACTATCATACAAGTTCAAGACTTCTTAAAAATATATATAGAAGTCTCTTTTACAACACTTGAATTGATTTGCCCAATCAGAACAACTGTCCAACAAAACGCAATCATTTTCTAAGCTGTTAAGGTTATTTAGAAGTAAGGTGGGGGTGGAAGGGTATTGGAGGGGGATACATGGGGATGTAATTAAATAGATAAACAGCACAATTTGAGCGCGCGGTGGCACAGTCAGCTAGGTCGTGGGTCGGCACGCGGGAGACCACGGTTCGTTTCCCGGCCAGTGTGACTTTTTCGGGCAAGTACCTCTGTGAATTGTCACATGTGCTTTTTCACCACGAAATGCTCCTCAAGGAGGGTTTAGGCGACCTCATTGCAGCATAATTACCTAATTTTCCCCTACTCCCTTCCCAGTAATGGGATATCTCCCATCCCTTTTCTCTTCCTGCATCAAAGTGCTAAGTGCCCGGAGTAGTGACCTTAATAGGAGCCAGACGTAAAGCACGGTAATAAAAAAAAAGAATGAAAAAAAAGACAAAACAGCAAGAGAACAAACGAATAACAAGGTATTTTGAGGGGGATGGAGGGGGGTTAGAGGTTGAATCCACTTGAAATAACTATATATATGTTTAAGGGTATGGTGGACGAGGAAAGAAAAATGAATAGTTAACTTTCGTAATATATGTTTCCAAGGCCACAATTTTGAAATCATTGGTTAACTCTAGCCTAAGCCATGCATATACAAGTACAACTTCAAAAAATGTATTCCTACTATGGGCAGTTTTTTTTTACCTTTGAACGTGTGCTGCGTACGAATAATATAGTTCGTACCTAGTGCGCATTTCACCACCAAGCCAAGCACAAGAAGTCCTTTAAGGTAGTAGTCGAGCACTATACAGTGCGTGCCATAATGCGCTGTAGCGTATGCGTATACTATATATATCGCTTCGACAACTATCTCGAAAAATGACAACGTTGTAGGAGCAAATTTCACTGAATTTATCAACTTTGCAAAGCTCGAACAACAAAACTATACCGCTGAGCCCTTTTAAATTGGAACCACAGTTGCTTTATAATATAAATTATATCATACTATTTTTTACGAAACATTGTAAGAAGCGTTTTAGAGATATAAGCAATTTCGTTCACAAATCGACCCCCAATCCGGCGCTTTCCTATACCTCCTGTGTTAAAAGTTCAACATTAAAACTTTAATATCTTCAAAACTATACCGCTAAGCCTCTTCAAATTTTGGCTCATGATAAATAATAGCAATCTTAAGGCACACACAAAATTTTAGAAAAATCGTAAGAAAAGTGTTTTTGATCGACTACTACCTTAAGCCTGGTGCTTGCTCTGGTGACATACACCTCCAGGTACAAAAACTGCTATTGATAGCTATTAATCTAAGATGAAAAAAAAATATCTTACGTGATCGACATTGGGCGTAGTGATGATTGAGGGTCGCGGCATTTCATCAAGTGGAGGCTGTCTAGTCTTCTCCGTGGTACTACTGCCGAATGACGAAAATACAACCCTTCTTTTGTCATGCACTACCTGGCGGCTGACTTTTTCCCGGTAAGATCTTTCTTTTCTCTGCATGGCTTTGTTGTTGATCGTCTGTAGGAGCAGAAACATTTGGTTTTTGCAGGGAGATACGAGTCGAAATAACCGGGGATAACATTTACGACTTTTACTGAATGAGATCAATATAATAATAATAAAAGTAACAACAACAACTAAAATAAGAACAATCGTAATAGTCATCATCACAATAATAATAGTAATGGTTATTTTATTAAAATTCGTTAGTATTAAAAAAGTGACTATTACTGTTTCAGCAATGATAACGATATTATTCTACGTCTTACCGTGTAGGTTCTCGGGTCCTTCTGCTTCGCGATTAGTCGGTGTAAGTGTTCCGTCTTTTTGTTGGGCTCAACGATGAGTACGTGCGCGCCAGTGTCATTTTTAATGGATTTGACCTCTGGTATGTCCCGCATCAGGTGAAATATGCTGTTATAGCCAATTCTCAAATAAGGTATTTCCTCACCAATGATCTTTCTGTACTCGTCTGCAATCGGAAAAATCATTTAGTACTTTTATATCACATCATATTACTAACAAATACATGGTACAATACATTAAATATAACTGTCTTTCCATGTAAGATTTGATCTGCTTACCCCTGATTTCGCTGATAGGCATGCCATTCTTGCGGGTGAGGATGCAGGCTCTGATCGCACTCTTGACGTCCTCTCGCTTCGCATTTTCTTCCAAACTGACTGGCTTCTACATAAGATCAGGATCAATCATCATTCAGTTGAGTAAAACAAAAATCATTTTGAGTACGAAAAAAAAAAAAAAAAAAAAAAAAAGAAATCAGTGGACAGTGGGTGGGTGCTTAGGTACCCAAATAAGAAGTCATACTTCTATAAAACTATATAGGAGATAGTATAATTATAAATATACCTGCTATGAAACGATATTGTGTACAAAGGTGGTGCAATTATCGTTGGAATGAGTATACCCACGTTAGTTGAATGTGATAAGTCTATTAATATTTTATAACTGAAAAACTATAAACATTATATTATGATGGCACAATATAATATTAACAATATGTAGGGCAGCCAGTTTAAGACTATACAGTTTCATCGAATCGTCCGATGATTTAAGGCGGTAATGTCACAATGCATAGTCAATACGTGTTCTGAAATACATTATGTGTTCCGAAACAAACAAGTGAAAATAAATGTGGCAACGCTGCATGAGGCGAAAACCTTCTGTATATCTATTTGTATAAGTATAGATACGTTCAGAGGTTATGTTATACGTCAACATTGAGTTGGTGATAAAATCTCTGTTGCAACGTCTTCACGGATCTTTAAATACACACTTTTAATTTGTTATAACTAAACAATGGTGAAGCTATGGGTGCTATTCTTGAAACATGATTAAAATATACTATTTTACATTTTACTTCAATTTCAGCAAAGCCTGAAATTATTTTAAATTGAAATCAGTAAAATACTCTTTTTCCGATAAGAGTACGTGTTGAATAGATAATTTATTTCTTGAAAACGGTGAAGGTAGGGTGTCTGAAATTTTAATATTTTATTATTCATATAATTGTTGGCTTATACAAATTTTTTCAAGGCGTTCCT
The DNA here is from genome assembly GCF_000648655.2 of Copidosoma floridanum. The sequence goes on along the minus strand of NW_019380210.1, from coordinate 234,597 downwards.
AAATTTTTGGATTTTGTGACACTACCCCTTTAAAAAGAACTTCCAACACCCTACGCTGATTACACCTCTAACGTCAAGTTCACACACTTATTGCTACTCCATACTCAATACCCAAAATATAATTATATCTCAAAAATTAAGACAAACTATCTTGTAGTACAGCTTTCTTCGATAGCATAGTAGTAGGTACATGCTAGTACAGTGAATGTCCCTTCAGGATGTTTATCACACATGTTTTTTTTGCCAGATATTATTCAAGCATCAAAAGTATACTTAAAATACTATAAGAAATACCTAAAAAAAATTGCAGATCGTTTAACTGTGCCCTTTTTCACATATTTGATTTAAAAAAATTACAATTCGACATGTAACCTTATGGAAAAATTACTTAAAATTGCATTTATAAGATTTTTATAAACCTCCCAACTTTTGCTTGTATGAAAGACTATTTTAAGATAAACCTGTTTCATTTTCAAATAGATCGATGATAATTTTTTTTTTTTTTTAATAACACAAGAAAGAAGGGATCAATCATGCGCAAAAACGTGTATATAAGTACATCAATTAGAGAAAAATAATTTCCAGCGTTGCTGTATATATTTGCGCTCTTCCCTGCACCTCTCTAAATTTTGAGCTGAACTTTTTCCCTACTAACTATATGTGATAAACGTCCTGAAGTCAAAAAATCACCTCAATCATAAAGGAAAACTTGTGAAAGAAGAAAACAATTAAAATTAACACTAAAAATAATTTATAAACAACATCATAAGAAAAAGTAATCGAAATTCTTTTATTGAGACCGTTTATGGCAGAGTAAGTAAAGTACTCGGCTCATGTGCAGGAGGTCGGGGGTTCAAATCTCTTTGCAAACTGGTTTTTTTAAAGAATTGATTTAAAAAAATAAAATAAAATTCAAAATGTGTGGTGTGGTAGAGTTTTGTAAGAGAGGACCGGAAGTTCGTCAAGAAGGGTTGGGCGAAGGGGGGAGAATCAAACAACATTCACTTCCGTTACACTTTTTCTCAAGGTCACCGATCGGAAATCGTTTATTTACTCTGTAGTGCAGAACGCGCCTATAAAATCATACTTCTTAAACAGACAAATTGACGAGAAATTTTCAATCTATTAAATAATTTATTGAATCAACTGTCATTTTTCGAATCAAGTTGTCCGACAGAATGCTAGAAGAACATTCTGATGGGTAGAATTTTTGTAGATATGTATTTAATTGGATTTTGAAGAAACGTGAGATAACGTTACTCACTATATGGTTAAAGAGTTTTGGAATTTCGTTACTTAACGACATTATACAGATTCAAGAGCCTTAGTGCATATCAGCATAGTTCTTACGTAAAATGGTTAAAACATATGTGCAATAACTTAGGTCTGAACGTTAAAGTTCCAAAAAATGCGAAAATGATCATTTTCAATCATGAAAAACAAAACAAAAAAAAAAACCAGTAATTTTTAATGTTTCCGTTATCATCTCTCAAAAAGATGGGGACGAGATGGGATACTATCTCACCCTTTAGTTTTTTAAACTTATTTTTCATGTACTAATAGGCCACCGAAATGTAGGTTTATACATCTAAATGAGAGCAATCGATATGTTAACATACATTTTAGTAGCTTGAGTGTGACTGGTGTAGGATTAACGAAGTTGCAATAACATGATAGTCCAAAATGCTTTATACTTTGAAACTTTGTTAAAAGATGTTTAAAGAATACGTTGAAACTTTGACAGCATTTAAATTGTTGACACCTGATATTGCTTTTCAGAAACGAGAATGGCCATTTTTTCGAACTAGAAATACTCTATTTCTCAGAAACTATGCAACTTAAAGAAACTTTTTTAAAGATTTTTTTGGTTTAAATATTCGAAAATATCTAAAATAAAAATTCTTAGCTAAAATGAACAGTAAGAATCGAACTACGATCGTCGTTCGTTAAACGCAAAGATCCGGAGCGAATACTTTTATTCTTCGAATAAACATATAAGTACATTCACTTTAAATAAGTAAGTATACATGCACAACACATTTAGTTTTCATATGAAGAGTACCCTTGAGGGTATACCAATTATTATGATTTCGTTATACAAAAATTCTTGGGCGTATATGTAGATAGCTATATGAAATCTTTAAGTAGATAGCTATATGAAATCAAATCTTTGACACATCTATCACCCAGCACCTAGTGCACTGACTAGTCAACTGTCTATCAGCTTTGAGTTACAAGAAATATACATTTTATCAATGATTCCTGATATTTGTGCATATTTTCATTTGTAAAGTTTGCGTCACAATAATTGAACAATTATGTCTTTAAACGTAATCCACGAATACAAATAAAACTATGTAACGACCTTAGTCTTACAGATATTTTTTTTACTGTCTTCCATCACCAGTTTGTTAAAGAAAAAGAAAAAAGCTCTCATACTCTAACGTGACGCAGCTCTCGCCTTCTGACTTGGCAAAAGAGAAAGTTAAGATTGTTAAATTTACAAATACAAAATACTTATCTTTTTTAAACAACACAACTGAAGAACATATCTATATTAAAATACAAAAAATCACTTACGGGTGGTATATTAACCATGTTGTTGGATTGGGGGTCAATGTACTTCATCGTGTTAGAGAGCACCACAGAGAACATCCACAGAAATAAACGAAGTCAAATACTTATAGCTACTCTAAGGAAGGTCGCTTAGAACTTAGAGTTGTTTGCAGCTATGAGAATCACTTTAGCTAACTGATCCGCAATATTAGACTTTGAATATTGCAAGTATGATGTTGCCCCGATAAAACTTGGAATATTACAGGCTGCTATAGGTGTGGTAGCAACTACTATTCAGAGTTCAAAGCTCGCACTTGTGAATCCGACCCCCTCTTTGCTAATCATTATTTTCGAAGAAAGGGAAATTGAGGTTCAAGAATCGGGAAGGACGAACAGCCAAGAATGAAAGAAGAAGAAATAGATGTTGTGTTGTTGATATCGTTGATATGCTCAAAGATTGATGTTATCGTCATTACCAGCGAGCATGCAATAGAGCTAGAAAATTTTTATGTTTTCTTCTCTATTTCTGTTTCGATAGTACTTAAATGATGCACTGATAACGTATAATAGATGGTTTTTTTATACAACGTTATACATTTATAACAATTACTATAAATACAACGTAATTTTAAAACCACTATTAAGTAGTATAAGGTTGGAACTTCTGAATTTGCTAGGATCTTTTCTATTCGAACAAGTGTAAAACATTAAAACCAAGCGTGTGATCTGATTTAGATTATAGATAAACCGTATTTGAATATAGTAAAGTGACATCCTGATTAAACAATATACGTCACACAATTGTAAGGCAACCAATCTTTTACTGTTTAGAAGACTAGACGTTATAGTCATTTAATCATGTATCAGTTTGAATAAGGGTTTGACTATCTATGGAAATATAAGAGAAGAGCGCGCCAGAGCCTATATATTATACAACCCGGATAAGGCCACTATCACACGCGTATTCTAGATATAGTACTGTATATTGAGGATTATGTCAACGAAGGTTACTCCACCATCTCTCTCAATCCCATCCGTGCAGTCAAAGGCTATGGATTGGACTGCATCAAAGAATTGAGTGTAGTAAATAAATTATTGCAGCACTTAATTTGTAAATAAGAAAGACAGAAATTTCACTTTAACTACAATAAACTTAAAATAATAGCTAATATCTTGGACTGGAAGGACATGAAATCAATATATAAACCGAATTCAGCTGTAAACAAACTTATTGACATAATGCAGTAAAGTGTTGAAAAAATTAAAAAAAAAAATTAAATACAAATAGAAAAAAAATAGTAACTTCCCTCGGAAAAGTTGGATAACTTATTCAATCATAAAATCTTGTAGAAATAAAGAAACGTTACATTAAAAAAATGAAAAATGATAACAAACATAATCAACTAAAGATTAAATACAAGAATGATGTTAAGGTATCAGACAAAGTCACAAAAATGGACAAAATAAGATATGATGAAAAAATTATCCAAACAAATAGTAAAAATTGTAGGAAGCTTTGGAACGTTATAAACTCAAAATATAAAAATATAAAACTTATTTGAAATGGAAAAAACGATACATATTAAGTAAGAAAATTCAAAACGCTTATTGTTTTAACAAAAATTTCAGTAAACTAGGTGTAAACTTAAGTAAAAATATAGTAAAACCAGTAACACATAGTTTGAAAATACCGAACAGCAGCATAAACTCGATTTATTTAACTTCTACAAATACTTTTGAAGTCCAAAAAATCATAAAGGAATTAAACAATAAAAATGGTGGGATTGACAGAATAAATACAAAAGTTGTTAAGTTATTATCTAAAAATATTAGGGATGTACTGGCGCACATTTTTAACATGTGCATCGATGAATCAATATGGCCTGATGCACAAAAAATTGCTGATGTTATACGTATATAACACGGGCAACAAACAAGAAATGTCAAACTACCGTCCTATATCACTTACATCTAACATAGCAAAAATATTAAAAAAAATAAAATTCACAACAAGCTTATAAATTTTTTATCTAACAATAATATCATTGCTAAAAATCAATACGGTATAATAAAAGGAAGAGAATCTAAGGATGCGCTAAATCTTACTAATATATAAAGCTAAGTCGCTAAAACCCTTGTAATTGCTAACCGCGAAAACTACTGAACCAATTTTGCTGAAATTTTTCAAACTGATTCTTGATAATACCAAGATGGTTTTCGCATAGTTTTTTTCTTGAAAAAGTTAATAACAATTGTGATAAATAAGTTTTACTAAAATAAGCTAGTTTTGCGCTTTAGTTCAGTAGGATACATTAGGTGGCGTCGATCGAGGTAAAATGAAAGCCACCCGCAATCAAAGATAGTGAAGAGTCTCAGTCAAAAATTATTAGCTATTATTTTAACTAGTATTTTTGAAAAATAAACGAAAAAAATTCTAACAGTAACATTTTTTTGTTTCTTCATTTATTGTTTAAATATACTTGAACCCCCTACTTTTAGTGTTATTATACGGAAAATATTACCTTATTTGGCTGATATACCTTACAAAAATAAAAATTGTTGAATAAATTCTGTTAATTAAAATTCGCTAGAAATTTATAGCTGCAAACAGCTACTTCTTATAGTTGTTATTTGTACATGATAATAGCTACTTTGTAGTCAATTATAGCTATTATTGTAGCTGATTTTAGCTGTAAATACAGCTATAACTTATAATTAAAATAATAGCTAATAATTTTTGACTGCTTTTATTGCTCTTACAAAAATCTTTCAAGCCCCATCTCTCCATCATTAAATTTCCTATAAAGCAGATACTTCTGCAAATCCATTATTGATTGTTAATAACATGTTAATGGAAAGAAAGTGTGAAAAAAAAATTTTTTTACTGAAAAACTTTTGATCGACGTAAAGAAAAAGCTATCATGTTAATTTGAATACAACCGTAAGAAAATATAAATATTGTACAGAGATATTGCAAATTTTAACAATTGCAAATGTATTTTAGTCAATCAAGTATACTTTTTTTCCAACAAACATCATTGCATTTGTCATAAAAAAAACACGAATATGAAGAAGAAAAAAAATGCTCTAGCTCACTTTGAAGCCGAGATACAAGAAATTGGCTTTTTTTGCTATAATGGACTGGTAATAAAATTTTTTATTGTGAAAAAATTGGTTATCATCTTTATGTATTTCTGCATAACACTGCTGAAGCACTTTATTAATTTCATTGAAAAGAAAACTGAAAAGAAAAGAAATCAAAAAAGTTGCATTGTGATAGCCAGGACAGCCTGGCGCTCCCATTCGTGCCCATCTCTTGTGACTAAGTGAATAACGGGTTGCAGTACGCATGGGTCAAAACACGGGCTATGGCTGGCGGGTTATAGCTACATTGTAGTCAATTATAGCTATTATTGTAGCTGATTATAGCTGTCAATACAACTATAATTTATAGTTAAAATAATAGCTAATAATTTTTGATTGAGGTGGTTATAAGATGTCCCATCGAGTTGTCAGTTATCGTACACTCAAAGAAAAATGGAAGTGTCAGACTTCAAACTTGTGGTACTCTCATCTTACGATAACTATTGAACTCGCTCACTACCACATTTGACTGTATCTCGTTCAATATTAGAAACGTAGTCGTTCAATGATGTTGGTGGTGCTTCGCTTCCAAGTTAGAAGTTAGGTATGACCAACTTGGAGCGCCCAGTGCTCAAACAATATTGAACGCTATGAGCTCCACGGTGGGAGCGCAGAAGCTCGATGTTGGGCGCTCTCAGCTCCCAACAGTTCTACTACTTTGCACGCCGTGTAGCTCATATGAGAAATACTGCACTACTGCAGTATTTAAGCTGTATATAGTAGTTCCATGTTAGACTTAAGACAAGTAATGTAATATTTAATTGTATAAAAAGATTATTAGTTTTTAGGTATAGGTTATTAGGTATATTATAATTATTAGTTATGTATATATATCCAAAAACCCCAAATTTATCTTTGTTAATGGAATGCATGTAAAAGCTTTTTTACTTCAATTTTTAAAAATAACAATACAACATAGTTGTAGAAAAAGCATCTAAAATATTGTTTATTTTCTGGATGGGGCCGCTTGCCATGCAAACGGTGTAGAAGGCCGATGTGGTGGGAAGTGCAGCAGTTCTGTTCTTTCGTAGCTCTCAGCTGTTAAAATAGTTAAAAAATACTATAAGCCAAAAATATATTTTTCAATTATACGGACAGTTGATTAACAGCTACAAAATTTTTTTTTATTAAGTAATAGAATTACACAGTGTTATAATATAAAATAAAATAATTAATACAAAACATGATTTTTATATCTTAACTCTTGCAAGTTCAAAGTAGGACTAATATATATAGTTTAAATACGAAGCTACATGGCGTGTAAAGTAGTTGAACTCTTGAAGCCCAACATCGAGCTTCTGCGCTCTCACCGTGGAGCTCATAGCGTTTGAGCACTGGGCGCTCCAAGTTGGTCATACCTATTTTTTAACTTGGAAGCGAAGCACCACCAACATCATTGAACGACTACGTTTCTAATATTGAACGAGACGTTATCAAACGTTGTAGTACAACACCTCGATGCCATTCAATGTGTTTGCTGCCAGAAAGTTTGAAGTCTCACACTTCGATTTTTCTTTGACTGTAGTTGTTCATCGGCAGTACAGGAAGAACAGAGTTGTTAGTTATGCAGCTGGGTATCCTGGCTATCGACAACACTCTTCTTTCATAGGCCAGCAAAATCAACAGGTTTTTACCCCAGATCGCCAAGATAACCGAGTATTACGGAAAAATAGGCGTTCGGAACGTCAACGTCTCTGGCGGAATACCAGGAGACGTGTCTAGCTAGAGCACAATCTACTTCAACACTTCAGAGTTTTGTGGCCGTTCAACTATCCGGCCTAGTGTCGTCAGATATTTTCTACCTCAAATGCAAGCCAGGATAGACAGCACTAGGCAGCCACAACGACCTTCATCTTAGTGGTCATCCCAATGGCATACCTACAGAGTAGGTATTCTCCAGGCTCACTTTTCCAACTAACAGTGAGTGGTTGGTTATCCGGGGAACGACCTGAAGAAGAGATATTCTTTGGTCAGCGACGTACCTTCCTCCAGTACGGTCTCCTTACACAGAGACTCCAAGGATAAGAGGCAATTTACCCGCAGCTGGCTCCCCATCATCAACAATAGAAATACGAAATAACTGGAAATTTCACCACTGGCCCTTTTCAGAGCCATTATAAGTATTTACGTTCCCTACTTAACCATAAATCTCATCGGTTCTTTTAAGAGCCCCTAAGTGCAAACTACCTTACCAATAAATACATTGTTATTACCATTTTCGGAAACGATTCGTCGACTAAAAATCTATGTAAAGCCATCCACTATTAAACTAAGTCAATCATTCACTGGCAGACATCATGAGCAGAGTTGTTCGTCGCAAGGCTGGGAACCCCGGTGACCGACGACCCTACATTACTCTCTTGACTCTAAGCATTCAACCAGGAATCACCGATCCTCTCCAAAGTTTGCGCTGGGAGAATCTAACAGCTATGAAGGAAAAATAAACTTGAGCCAACGGGACAGTCTCGAACGGGCAAGCATTACGAACCAATCTCTCCACCTTGGATCACCAAAACAACTGAGTCTGCAAAAAATAAGTGCTTTAGACACAAACGTCTTCGAAGTTATACCGGAAGACGTTGGGAAAGAGCTCTACAACTAGCTCCAAAGCTTCAAACGTTGTAGCTTTCCTCCCGATTAGTGTAATGCTATAATAACAGGCTAGAGAAGATCACCCTGAGGTATAGAGGCAATCACATTTGCTGGAAACTTCAGTCAAGAAAGAGTTTACTTAAGCAGCTCACTGGTCCTTTTCAGGGTCATCAGACATGGAATTACCTTTCCAACAAATATATTAGAACTTAACAAAGTTGACAAAAAATAGCCTTTAGGGCTTACAAAAGTCTCAACGATGCCAAAAGTCACAAGAGGGAGAATTGGAAGGGAATTTTCAAATGCATCTAACGTATAAAATTTTGGGTGTCAAGAAACTGAGGCAAAACACTCATCGACAATAAAGCAGTATCAAAACCGATCAATAAAGAATTTATTAAGTGAGAAATCAGCTTTTCACTATACCCCTCATAGTAATCTCTTGAATCTTCCTAATTTTTAAATAGGTAGCATATGTATTTGTATTTTTGTGGCGATGAAAATGTAGAGAATAAGCTCCAAGACTTTGTTGCTGTGGTAATAAAGTTGTGAGATAAGAGAAAAGAGTTTTTTTTAATTTTAAGTTCCAAAAGTTTTTTTGTAAGTTCCAAATCTTTACAGCTTTGAAAAATAGCTCTGTTCATAGATTATACAGAAGAAACTGCAAATCAACGGCCCCTTAGGGCCAACGATTATTTTATGGCATAAAGAACGCGTGGTACTGTTTAGTATAATTAAATTTTTTTCATTTTTTTACATCTTATTATTTGACACAATAAACTGTATGGATGCCGAAAAAATATGTTTTNTATACAGAAGAAACTGCAAATCAACGGCCCCTTAGGGCCAACGATTATTTTATGGCATAAAGAACGCGTGGTACTGTTTAGTATAATTAAATTTTTTTCATTTTTTTACATCTTATTATTTGACACAATAAACTGTATGGATGCCGAAAAAATATGTTTTTAATAAATAAATTTTTGTTTTGAGAAGTTTCAGAAATAGACGTAAGATTTTTGACTGAAAACGTTTCACATTACATGTCAACACACCACGCTGTTTTATTTAATGAGTCTCGGGCGAAGCCAAGATGGAGGGGGTCGCTAGTTATTAATGTGTAACTAAAATATTATATAACTTAGTTAAAAGGAGGCCAATTGCGATAACTTTTATTGATTTGGCAAAAGCTTCTGATACCATAAGTCATACGATATTTCTTAACAAGCTATATTATGCCTGTACCATGTAACATGTATATA
>NW_019380210.1:198800-223901 GCF_000648655.2 Copidosoma floridanum | reverse complement strand
ATTAAAAAGCATGAAAAAGAAATATGTTCTATAAGAAATTTTTGAAGTTATACTTCTATAGGCGCGTTCTGCCCTACGGAGTACATCAACGATTCCAGACTGGTGACCTTAAAAAAAAGTAGATCTATTTGGATTGAAACAGGTTTAGCTAAAAATAATCTTTCATACAAACAAAAATTAGGAGGCTTATAAAAATCTTATAAGTGCAATTTCAAGTGATTTTTCCATAAGGTTACATGTTAAATTGCAAATTTTTAAAATTAAACAAGTGAAAGAGGGTATACACTTGAATAATCTGCATTTTTTGGGGGTATTTCTTATGGCATTTTTAGTATACTTTTGATGCTTTAATAATATCTGTCAAAAAAACCTATGTGTGATGAATTTTCAGAAGGAACATTATTTATATTGCATTGTGCCCTAATAAAAATTAAATATTTCGTGTGTAGTTGCAGTCTATGTTTGAATTTAAAACCTTAAAATATTAAGTTTTAATTGTAAATAAAATAATGAACCATTCAAAAATTATTTTATTGGTATAAACATGTTAAGTTGTAACCATACAAATTTTTTTCTAGACTTTTACAGTTAAAAAAGGAATTTTAAGTATTTTTTACAAACAGGACAGTTCCAATCCCCATTCAAAATCATAAAAGCTGTCTAAATTTTGACGCTAATAGTTTGTAGCGAATTCATTGTGAATAATTGTTTTTTATTTACTGACAAGCAATAATCGGGCATAAGATATTTATAAAGTTCAATTCGAAAAACCAAAATTTTTAAACTGAATCTGAGGTAGTTACGGCAGAATTACATATTTATATGACTTCTAAAGGAAAAGTAGTACAGGCTCTATGAGAGAAATTAAGTTTTTATTTTTTTCGTGGTGGAAAAACTTTTGAACAAAAAAAGTTATTGGAAATAAAATTTTTAACATCATGAGTTACGTTGTTATTTTAAGTTCTCATTTATTAAGACCAAAAACTTCTTTTTAAAGGTACGAAGAACAGTTAACCCTACATTGAGCTACTTGTTTCTGCTGCTGCTGCTGCTGCGTCTGCTGAAAAGTAAAAACAAACAGCTTTTTGTGAGGTTGAATTGTACTTCGTACTTTAAAAAAGCTTTTTTCAGCCTTAATAACCGATTTCATCATACAAAAAAATAACAACCTGACTCTCATAATGTTAAAAATATGTACTCCAATAGTTTTTTGGGTTTATCACCTGTTTCACCACAAAAAAAATAAAAACTTAATTTCTCCCATAAGGCCTGTACTACTTTTCCTCTTGTATTCATATATATATGTATATATATTGCCATGTCACGTAGTACAGGCATATTCCTTATGGCTACCTCGATATTTTCTCAATGTAGTGTTAAAACTTCAAAAAAATGAGTTTTCGAACAACTTATCATCTTCAAAACTCGTGCAAAATTTACAGCTAAATACCTACATTTAAAAGCTAAAATTTGTAGGTCTTTACATCTATACTTTATAGTTAAATATAGTTATATATTTAGATAATTACAGCTATTAGTTTAATCTGTAACAACTATAGCTGTAAATTTTTAACTAAGTTATTTCTGAAAAATGTTGTAAGACTACTGCATAGAAAAACATTACTTAGAACATTAAATTATCAAATGAAATAATCTGTACATACCATTAATACACTTGAAAATGTGTGGATGATATTGTTCCGGCCATGATAATATTCTTACAGATTTCATAAACAGTCCGTATACTACTTCACGGAATCCATAATTTTATTTCTGATCAGGGCAGGAATAAAAAGTTGGCATGCATTTTCCAATAATTCAAGGATAACAATGATGTTTGGTAATGTAAATAAACCTAAAAATCATGCAAGGATAAAAATGAAATTTAGTATGGGGCTAGAAAGTTAGCAAGCTTAACTCAAAAAGAGCTAAAAAGAAGAGCCTCCAGTATGCAAAAGAAAGTATATCTGTATACAATTCTTTCATTCATGGCGTTGCATGTACATATATACTTTCTGTTCTCATATAATCCCATTGGTTAAGGCTTTTATTTTTAGCAACCTCTAAGTTAAATTTGCTAAGTTGTCTAAGTTGCAAACTAACTAGCTTCATTGTAAGCTTACTTACAAAAAATGCAAGAATGAAAAATATCCTGGTCACTGTGAGTAACATGCATTTTTTATGATGCAAGGATAAAAACGAATCTAGTACTTTAAATTAGTCTATAAATAATGTGTGGATAAAAGTTGCCTTGGTAATGTATTATATAGACTGCAGTCTTGATGATGCAAGGATAAAACCGAACGTTTATGTTTCAAATTTATTTATAAATAATTTAGTGATCAAAAGTATTTATTACTGCACATAACATGTATTTTCCTACCAAATATAACAATGTTTGAATTAGTCCTAAATTACGTAATCGATTCTGCGTTGATCCCCCATGTTGATTCAGCGTTTAATCAGGGCTGATTTAAGTCAATATTTGTAGTTCACTTCAAAATAATGCTTTTTTTATGTAAGCATTGCAGTTCAAATTTAAATTAATTTCTGTAAAGCTTTAAAACTTCAATACTATCAAGCTCATAATGAGTCATCGTTGATTCAACGCTAAATCAGCATTGTTTAAAAATGGAATCAAAATAGAATCAATGATATAATTTATGACTGTTTTCAACGTTGATTTAGCATTGATAATTTTGTAGGTTTTCTAATAATGCAAGAAAATAAAATTTAAACGATGCTCATGATGATTTGAGTTTAGCTCATTNAGGGAACGCAAATACTTATAATGGCGGATCTAAGGGGGAGTGGGGGGGGCTGAGACTCACTTTCGTCAATACAACTATATAAAATAGGGAGATATCTATATATATTACCGTACTGACACGATGGCTCAGCGATTGAGTTGCAGTCCCGTCGATCACTGAAGTCAAGCAGCATTCAGCGCGGTTAGAACTTGGATGAGTGACCGTTCAAGTCTAGCCGTTTCGCCTCTGCTGTTTGCTTCGTAGATTGGTTGACTGTTTCTCTGTCCCTTTGACATTTTAAGCGGGAGGTGTGCCAAGTTTCTGACCCGTTGTCTAAGTCTGCAGCTTAGACACCAAGTCAGAAATGAGGCAGATGCACCGGGCTGTTCCGGATCCGGTTTTTCCTACGGGAGATTTCCCGAGGTATTCCTGATCCACATGACAATTGTCATGAGCCATTACGGAGCAGTTGTTAGGGCTCTGCCCCCTTTCAATCCCATCCTAATCCCAAGTACTAAATGCCATAAGTACTGCCTCTACAAGAGAGCCAAATTTAAAGTACTATAATGAAAAAAAATATATACATATTTATAATATAGCTTCTCTTTATCTCTATATATAAAGTAGACAGTCAATCGATCTGAAAAATCACCAGCGCAAGCGAACTAAACAATAGTTGAGCGGTCACCCATCCGACTACCAACCGCAGCCAAGTCTGCTTAACTTTTCAGATCGATGAGACTGCAACTCTACCGCTGCACCACCGTGTCGGTAGTAGGTATTCGCTGTGAGGATAAAGACGAGCAGCGCTCCAGAGGATTTTTTCCAAGACCTGAACGTGTCGGGAGCCAATTGTTGTGCCGTGATACATACGAACTTGGTGACATAAATATTTATTGCAACTAATTGAGAGCTCGAGGCACTCTTCACTTTTGATGTATAAATATTAGTACAATTAGTTATTTATTCATAAAAAATTTAATAATTGGCTGACAGTAGCTCTAGTATATAGGGGCAGCGGAAGACCTGTGTAAGTGTTGAAAACTCCACACCTCAGGTCTTCATATCTGTATGTATTATATATATACATATATACTAGTGGGGCTTCGCGTCCCTACGCGCTTCGCACGCCAACCCCCTACTGTTCTAACTTAAAAGGAGAGTCTTTAAATTTCATCTGTTAGTGGAGAGAGGTTGGTGCCCAGAATTTCGTGAGGAAGAAGAGTTTTTGATCTATATCATTAAGCATTAGTTACATATTTATTAGTATATTTCCACACCACCCAGAAGGTACTATTGTGGTACGTTGAGAGTTTTTTTAAAACTCTCCGTCATGTTTAGAGACATAAGGTATACATTGTTTTTTTAATGATTAAGTTCTAAACAACGAAAAGTTTTAATCACTTTAATCACATATAAATTATTTAAATTTAATTTAACAAATACTTTATTTTATTTTTGTTACTATTATGCATTCTATATATTATCAATTGATATAAGTGGTTAGAAAGAATTTTTCATTTTCAGATTTAATGACAAATATAGAAATAATTTCTTCACAGTGTTCCACACTGTAAATTGGAAAAATTGTTCGTACTTTGTACTATTAAAATTTAATTTAAAATCAAACTAAATGTTTTTAAAATTTTTTAAAATAAACAATATAAAAGTTAGCGTAAAAGGGGACGGAAATTGTTTATTCAGAACTTTTTCTTATTTTCTGTATAGTGACGAAGATTTCCACATGAGAGCTCGTTCTTTAGTAATCAATAATGTTGTAAATAAATGGCAAAATTATTATAAATTTATAGTAGGAAACGATTAATATTAAAATGTAAAAAGTAGTGATATAAATATACTAGCAGCCCCCCGTCTTGGCTTCGCCCGAGACTTACTAAATAAAATACCGTAGTGTGTTGACATGTAATGTGAAACATTTTAAGTTAGAAATTTTACACATATTCCTGATACATCTCAAAACAAAAATCTTCTTATTGAAAACATATTTTTTCGAAATCCATATAGTTTATTTGGTCAAATAATAAGGTGTAAAAATTAAAAAAAATAATTATGCTGAAAAGTACCGTGCGTTCTTTATGCCATAACATAATCGGTGGCCATAAGAAGCCGTTGATTTACAGTTTCTCCCGTCTTTCACGTAATTCACAAAAACGGCTATTTTTTAAAGCTGTTAAGATTTTAAACCCCCAAAAAATTTTTGTTAAAAAAAAATTTTTTTTCTTATATCTCACAACTTTATTACCAGAGCAACAAAGTCCTGGACCTTAAACCCTACATTTTTATTGCCACAAAAACACAAATACATTTTCTACTTATTTAAAAATCTGAAGTAGGATCTTTAAAGATTTCAGAGATTGCTGTGAGGGTACAATGAAAAGCTGATCTCTCACGTAATGGACTCTTTAGTTGTCGATTTTGACGCTGCTGTTTCAATCTCGATAAATTTTCTGCGTCAGTTTCTTGACGCCTAAGTAAAATTGTATTTATTAGATACACTTGAAGTTTTTCTTCCAATTCACCCTCTTGCGACTTTTGGCATGCTTAAAATTTTTGTGACCCCTAAAGGCTGTTTTCTGTCAACTTTGTTAAGTTCTAATATATTTGTTGGCAAGGTAGTTCGACGTCCGATGGCCCTAAAAAAGACCGGTGAGCTTCTTAAGTTAACTCTTTCTTGACTGCAGTTAACAGCAATTGTGACTGCCTGGATACCTCAGGGTGATCTTCTCTGGCTTGCTGTTGAAGACCCAGACTGATTGGGAGAAAAATTACAAAGTCCGAAGCTTTGGGGCTAGTTGTAGTGCTCTTTCCCAACGTCTCCCGGTATAACGTCGAAGACGTTGGTGTCTAAAGCACCTTTTTTATTTGCAGATTCAGTTGTTTTGGTGATCTTAGATGGGGAGATTGGTTAGTGATACTTGTCCAGTGGAGGCTGTCCCGTTGGCTCAAGTTTTTTTTCCTTCATAGCTGTTATAGGTTTGCCCAACGCAGACCTTGGAGAGGATCAGTGATTCCTGGTTGAATGCTTAGAGTCGAGAGGGTAGTATAGGGTCGTCGGTCACCGGGTTTTCCAGCCTTGCGAAGAACAACTCCGCAGGTGACGTCTGCTAGTGAATGGCTGACTTGGTTTAATAGTGCCCATCTTTAGTTAATATATACTTTTAGTCGACGAATCGCTTCCGGAAATGGTAATAAAAATGTAGTTGTTGGCAAGGTAGTTTACACTTAGGTAGATCCTAAAAAGAACCGATGAAATTGATGGTTAAGTAGGGAACGCAAATACTTATAATGGCCCTAAAAAGCGCCAGTGGTGAAACTTCTAGGCTATTCTTTATTATTATTCCTGATGATAAAGAGCTGGCTACGGGTAGTTTGATTCTTACCCTGGGAGTCTCTATGTACGGAGACTGTGATGGAGGGAGGTACGCCGCTGACCAAAGAATATCTCGTCTTCGGGTCGTTCCCCGGATAACCAACCGCTCATCGTTAGACGTGAACATATGGGTAAGCGCGTTGGGGACGCGACGACTAAGGAGGTAGCCGTTGTGGCTGCCCGTACCCCTCCGAGCTGCTTTCCCTGGCTTACATTTGTAGCCGAAAATTCTCTGACTGCACCAGGCGGGATGGTGGGACTGCCACACAACTCTGAAGAGTTGGTGCAGATTGTGCTCTGGCTAGGCATGTCTCCTGGTATTATGCCAGAGACGTCATCGGTTGGAATTAATTTTTTTTATTTGATGGCACTCGTCGAGAATCAGGGTGAATGGACACGTAGGTCCCTTCCCCCTTAGAGAAGAGTTTCATCCGTAACCGGGATACCCAGCTGCAAGACTATCATCAGCATTCTCTATACAGCTCGTTGAGATGCCGAAGCTCGACTACAAAAGTATGGAGACGCTCCAGCCTATTATAACCACACTTATTTAATTATGTTGCAGGTAGCTTCGATTTTATGTCGACACCACCTAGCGGATTTTACTGAACTAAAGTGAAAAGCTGACGTATTTTTGCAAAACTTTGAGCTCATTTATTGCTATTGTTATTAAATTTTTTAAGATGAAAACTATACGAAAACCATCTAGGAAGTATCATGAATCAGTGTACAAAATTTCAACAAAATCGGTTCAGTAGTTTTCGCGGTTAGCGATTACAACGGTTTTAGCGCTTCTGCTTTATATATTAGCAAGATTAACATAATGTCAAAAAATGGGACTTATGGTACAAGTATTGAAATTAAAAGCTTCTCAGATTTATTACATGTTCACGTTATACTTAATTTCTCGAACATCGATATTCAAACGTGTGGAAATTCAAATAGTTATCTTAAACTAAAAATTAATCTTAAAGAAAAAATACAATAAAAAATATTGCAATTGGTCAATTAAACACTGTATCTACAAAAGATCATGAAAGATTTTTTTAAAACTTGTATTAAATAAAGTAACTGGTTCGAGATCGTTCAAAGACATTAGAACATACAAAGGAATAACTTATGAAACTTTTAAAGATGCTGCGATTGCAATGGGTTTAATAGACAATGATGAAAAAATCGATGATATTTTTAAAGAAGCAAATGCTGTTGTATTTCCATATCAATTAAGACAATTTTTGCTTGGTTTTTAATTTCAGAAAACGTTAAAGGTGATAAAATATGGAATAAATACAAAGAATTTTTTACGAAGGGTTTGCCTAATAATAAAGGTAATGTAGCTCTTTTACATATTAAACAAATTTTAAAATCAGAAGATAAATTATGTGGATGCTTTAATTTACCTAGACCAAAAAAAATAGAGAGTAAAAAAAGTAGATTACGACACTAGGCCGGAAAGTTGGAGTTAGTGGCTGCAAGGTTATAACGGCTGAGGCAAAGCCGAGACCATTATAAGTCCCATGCCATCGAATCAAACTGTCCGGCCGAGTATCGTATAGTACTTTTCTCCATCTCCTAGCCGAAAGTACGTTTTCAATTAATAATACCTTTACATACAGCATACGCTGATATGTATAGGTATTGAGGATGTACTTATGCGCAACCTGTGTGAGCTTACGAGCAGACAGCTCGTTGCTTGATTATGCTTGCTGCTGAGCTGCCGTGAATGTGTGTGTTGACACCCGCCGACCCTGCAACGGCCGAGCCGAAGGTGAGACCTTTCAGGTTAGTGGCGGGCGTCAAAAAGCACATGCGCAAGTTAACAAAATGAAAAATGAGGTCATAGGAATAGACACAAAATCACAATGAAAATAAAATATAACCATCTAAATTTTATTAAAGTACGAGAGCAAGTTTTTATTTTTTTTTATTTAACATAAATAATGATTTATTATTTATTAATTACGAAGGATCGCTGTTGTATTTTTTTGGTTACTTTTTTTTAATTTTGTCACTGTACGATATCCTCAACTATCTCGCAATTCGTACACACAACTCTATAAAATACTGCTGCGACACTAAACTTAGATTAATTAGTCTTGGCTCGAAACGAAAAAAGTCGTGTCTTGACTGTAAACAAAAGAGACTCTTTCTTGCCAAGCAGACCGACCGAGAGGTACGTACTTTCGGCTAGGAGAAAGAGAAAAAGAAGATACAGATGATAAAATACGTTTCAGTAAAAAAATGTTTAACTCGATGTATTAAAGTTTGAATAATGACCAGAAAAATATATTTCATAGCATTTGCGAGCAAAAAAATAATATTTTCTTTACAAATGGTCCTGGAGAGTCAGAAAAAACTTATTTGTATAAAACGTTAATTAATTTTTTTATTTCTCAAAATGAAACTAGCATGAACTAGCATAGCATCAATTTTGCTTCCAAAGGGGATGACCAGTCATAGAACTTTTAGACTTTCTTTAGATCTTAATGATATAGAGAGTGCATTTTTAAAATTCGAGTCAGATAAAGAAAAATTACGAGAAGTTGATTTAATTATTTGGGATGAGGCTTTAATGATTCCAAAAAGAGCATTGGAAATAGTAGAAAGAACGTTAAGAGATTCATGTTATACTGAAAAATATTTTGGAAGTAAATTAATTACTTCAGGAGGTGATTTTCGTCAGATTCTCCCAGTGATAAAATACGGTAATCGAAAAATTATACTTAAACAAACTATTAAATCTTCATTTTTAGGGAACTCATTCCTAATTTCGAAATTAGAAATCAATATTTGTTCTAACGATAAAGGATTTTCGAAATTATTATTAAAAATTGGGGAAGGGGAAATAAAAACTTTTAATATTCCTAAAAATTGAATCTCAAATGATGAATGTCCTCAAATATTCTCTAATATCTACAATTGTTCGATGAATAGTGTTATACTTACCACCACATAACGAGATCACCTCTAATTTGAATAAAAAATTCTTAAAAATTAACTGGAGAAATTAAAACTTACTACAGTATAGATAACGCAACTTACAAAGGGGTTGATCTCAGTCAAAAATTTATAGCTATTAATATGCCTATAGTTTATGGCTGTAATTATAGCTATAACTACCTATAAAACAGCTATAATAATGTATAAAATTCAGCTATAAATATAGCTATAAATTACAGCAGTATTCTTTTCACAAATTTTGAATAAAAATTACTTTAAAATCAGATTTTATCAACATATATCGATCAGTACAGATGGTATTATCCGTATGATAACAGTAAAACTGGAGGCCTGAAGTATTTTTGAATAAGTAGAAAAAAAAACAAGAAATGATATATAATTTCAAGTTTTTAAAAAATTGTTGAAAAATACTTTATTGGCCCTCAGTTTTACTGTTATCACACGGATGATACCGTCTATACTGATCGATATATGTTGAAAAAATCTGATTTTAAACTAATTTTTATTCAAAATCTGTGAACAGATTACAGCTGTAATTTATAGCTATATTTATAGCTGAATTTTATACATTATTATAGCTGTTTTATAGGTAGTTATAGCTATAATTTATAGGTATAATTATAGCTATAAATTTTTAACTGAGATAAATCAGACGATAATATTTGTTTGAATTTTCCAGTGAAAATGTTAAAAAATATTCGTGAAGAATTACCACCTCATGAACTAAATCTAAAAATTGGTGTAATAGTGATGTTACTGAGAAATTTAAGTATATCAGATTGACTCTGTAATGGAACACATTAACGAATCACAAAATTATTAGAGTATAATATAGAAAGAGAAATAATAACTGGAGAAAAAATTGGGATAACTTTAGACACAGGAAACTCCTCAACATTACCGTTAATTTTATATCGTGAACAATTTTGAATCGTTGTGGCATTTGCTATGACAATATACAAATCCCAAGGTCAAAGTTTCGATAATGTATTTAAATAAACCTTTATTTTTTCATGGTCAATTAAATGTGGCTTTATCAAGACGCAAAGATAAAAATAATTTATTTATTCAAGTAGAAAGGCAAAAAAATACAGAAATAGAAAACATTGTTTGGAAACAGGTTTTCACATAATTTATTGACTTTACTTGATGATTTTTATAGAAAAATCGGCAATATTTATCGTAATAAATTGAAAGTCACTTATTAATATTTCATCATTTAACAAGTATACATGACATGATGTATGAGAAATGGTGTGGGGGTCCTGTGGAGGGACTGGAAAAATTGTGCAAGGGGGCTGTGGGAGGTCTAAGGAAAAATTGTGAAAATGTCAAATATTTCAGTTAATTTTTGGAGGGGCAGTGGGGGGTCCATGTGGGGAGTCTGTGAAGGGCTGTGGGGGATATGTGGAATGCCTTACACAAATAACTATATAATATAGGGATATATATATATATATAAACATATATATATATATAGGACACATACCTGTCATGTATCAGCAACACGTTGAATCGATTATCATAATTATTATTGTACTATTAATATTATCATTCTTCTGAGATAAGCAAATTGTATCACCCACACTTTCTTTGTGAGGAAGCACGCGTAATTCATTGCATTTGTACACTTACGTACAGTTATATCTGTCCTTCCAGTTACAGTCTGCTTAATGGTCCGCTGAGTCCGCTACTGTGTGAACCAATAAACCACTATCCGCAGACAAAAAGTTAAACAGAGTCACGCATCTATTGCTAAAGCATCGTGTTAGTTAATGGCCAAAGTCCACAGCGATACAGTTTAATAATGGTTATTAAATAAGGATTAGTTATTATCACTAAAATTATTGAATGACTATGATAAGTTTGGCAATAAAGATAGCTAAAGCTGGTTCCAATTCAAGTTTAATTCGTTTCTATTTTTTAATACTTATAGGTTAACACACTTAAACGTTCATATATAAAGTGTAGTGATGAGCCGTTTGTTGACAAGAATATGAATTGAAAAAGCAGAGTCTCAGCTATAAAGTATGACGGTCTAGGCGTTTAAAAGAGGCACTGGCTCTTTTATCCATGGGATATTGTGACTTGCTAACAAGTTCTCTCTGCTTCTGATTCCATCCCACAAGTGTCTCTTTGCCTTTACAGTTGGCGATGAGTTCTGATAATATAACATGACCCTAGAAAAATGCAATCGCATTTGATAGAAGATCTCGCAAAAATTATTGTTACAATTCTTGATTATTTTTTTATTTTTTTCATCTTATATATAATACAACAAAATAAAAATAATCTGTGATTAATAATTATTAATAATTATCAGTTTTCAATAAATTAAAAAACTTAAGTGTTAGATAATGATTATTTACAATAAAAGATCTTTTCATTTACTATACTTCTGTTCGATTCTAGAATTACATTTAAACCGAAAAAAAGTAACTGCTAATAAAAAAATAACATTAAAAAAGTGGTGTTGGCTCAGTTGTAAGTGTGATTGTTACTGATACAACACCGTTCTAGGGCTCATGGGTGCGATTTCCTGTAAGTGCAGATTTTTTCAAAAACTGTTGTCACTAAAAAAAGTTCCTATGAAACCCCGGCTGCTTCGAGGCAGGTTTTTCCTTGGAATTGTCCTTCAGAATGATTCCAGGGTTTTTTCCTTGCCCCATAGGTCTTCAGACTTGGGTGAATGCGAAACAGTGTTAGGGCTATAGGTACACGGGAAGCAAGTTCAGGTGAATTTTTACCCTGATTGTCAGGGTAATTCTGGGACAATCCGACGATACAGTAAATTTTATCCTTTGTGAACTATAATTTTTACCCTGAGTCACGGTAAAAATTCAGGGGATGGTAAAATTTATAGTCAGTCCTTATAATTTGTACAGCAGGGTCTGTAATTTTTATCCTTAGTAAGCGTAAAAATTCCCCTCACTCTCTCTATAGCAGCGCCGCGGCGCACCGCCAGAGGGGAACTTGGACTAGCTGTTTGCTTTGATCACATAACCTGCTGTCCATGAACACGATCAACGTGGTATCCATACCCTTGTGATTATCAGCTAGAGCTTCCCCTTGAATTGAAAAAACTTTCTCGTGAACGAGTGTCTCGCGCGGTTAAGTTTGAGGCCAACTAGGCTCTGGCCTTGATTAAACTGCAATTACGATCACTTCATGTCTTTTGTGTCAAGAAAAGTCCAGACAACTTGAGACGGTTAGTCTTGGTATTTTTATTCTCCAACCTCCACTCCATGAATGCGTAAACACCATACGGCCCGTACTTTTCTTTTAGCCTGGATTCGATGTTTTGGCAGAGATCGCCGGCTTAACCGGCAAGGAGGGGAAGTCCTGAAATNAAAGAATTTTAGATTCGGCGTGCAGGGCGTTAATGGGGGTAGAGATTCTGTAGCCAAGGGCAATTCCTAAACATTGGTTTTGGATTTTTTGTAGTTTATTGAGTAAAGAGATGTTTGATATGTGGGTAAGGGAGAGTGAATATTCGAGGGTTGAGCGAATAAGGCTAGTGTACATTTTTCGGAATATAGAAGGGTGTCCATGCACCCCACTAGGTGCCGCATAGGGATTTCATGATGTTGATACGCCGGGAGGCTTTACCAATGATGTTTTTGAGATGTGAATTCCAAGAAAGTTCATGATCGAATGTGAGGCCAAGGTATTGGATTGATTTAACTGCGGGTATGTTTGTGTTGTTAAGAGTGAGGGATGGGTTAGAGTCATAAATAGCGTCAGAGCGCGCGGTGGCTCGGTCGGCTGGGTCGTGGATTGGCACGCGGGAGACCATGGTTTGATTCCCTGCCAGTGCGACTTTTTTCGGGCAAGTACCTCTGTGATTTTTCACATGTGCTTTTTCACCACGCAATGATCCTCGAGGAGGGTTAAGGCGACCTTCTCGCAGCAAAAATTTCTTAATTTTCCCCTGCCCCCTTCCCAGTAATGGGAGGCCTCCCATCCCTTTCCTTGTCCTTTTCCCAAGTGCTAAGTGTCCATAGTAGTGCCCTTATTAAAGGAGCCGGACGTAGAGCACTATAATATAAAAAAAAAATAAATATATAGCGTCGTCTTGACAAAATATGGTAAAGCGAGTTTTTTGGTCGAAGATGAGTAGGTTAAGAGTGTTATAGAAATCGTTAAGTTTGTTGAGGGAGGAGTTTAGTTTGGTAGTGGCTGAAGGTATGTTGTTGTGGGTAGTGTATATTACTGTGTCGTCCGCATATTGGAGGATTTGGACGGCAGGGTCAAGGGAGATCTTATCAATTTGAGAAACGTACTCTATTGAAAAAAACCACAGTTGAAAACCGCATAGGAAAACCACAAAAAAACCATGTGGTTTTGTCACATGGCTTTCCATGTGGTTTTTTGTCTCAAATCGCCATGTGGTTTATAGAAACCATGTGGTTTTTCAAAGCCATGTGATTTTTTTACATGATCTACGTTGTCTTTTCCCGTGGAAGTTTGTTTGGTAAAACTACAATAGTTTTTCGAGTAGTTTGGATTAGTGAAAACTTATAATAAATTACTCTTCCAATCAAAAAATGTATTTATCGTTTTCCTGAGCCACCTGCATATTATACTATTCGAGGTGATACGTGACTACTAGCGCCCAAGAGCCTGTCAAGAAGTGTATAAAGTGGCTTTGATTTCAAAGTAAAATCTGTATCATTTTGCACGTTAAAAAAAAACGCCAACTTAGTGCTACTTTATAAAGTACAAAACTTTTTATGTGGCCTAGTAAATGGAACTAAAACATCTTCTATGCGTACCACTTTGAATAAGTGTCATCTTGAAGTATAAAACTGTGAAAAATTGAATTTGTATTTATATTTATAGTATATTTTCAACATTTATAAATAGAGCACCACAAGTTTTTATTGATACAATCATAAGCATGCAGCAATGTGGAATTAACATATACTTTTTAGTTCGATAAATGAAATCTTCACTTGAAATGTATTTTAAAATATTTTTACTTGTAAAATAATGATACATGTTTTTGTACATAGTTACAAACGTGAATCATAACAAAAATATTAGAATAATATGTACGTATCTAATCTTACAAACAGTATTACACAATTCTGAAACTGTACAAGTAATTTATGAAGCTTGCATACACTGGTCAAACAGTTGAATTTGCGTACTTTAAATTAATAAGAACATACATTTGGCACTGCACATACATACTTTGAGTCATCACACTCAATAAATACACAAACTCTATCAATTCTATTAGTTTCTACGGAACTTACATCAATTGAACATGACAGGACTTTATTAATACCACTTGATAAATTTGTAACATTTTCAACTTGTAAAATATTACATAAAGTAAACTCTTTACTAGTAACTTCTACCACAAATTCTAAAAGTTTTATGTACATTTTTTCTTTTATCACTGCCACGGAATTATTGGATCTGAAGTTTCTGCTCTCACATGATGTATAAACGCAATGATTTATAACAATTTTTTTATATGAACGACTTTGGTCAGAAAGTTGAAGATCATGGATCCATTTGAATCTTGTTTTTTTAAATACTCCAAAGTATCTTACAGAAGATAATTTAATAGTTGTTTTTGCTGTTTTTTGACTAATATAAGACACAAAATTACTAACTTGAGATTTTTCGAACATAGAAACGTGATTTTTTAAGAGATGCTCACATTTATTCATATCTATTAATCTACACAATTGATAAATCATACCTTTTGCAGCCTTAATTTTTCGGACTAATACTCCATTGCCAGTTTCGAAAGAATAACCTACATGAGACCAAAGGGGGCCCCAATTGAGTACACTACGACCAACATAAACCAACTGATGTACATTGTAATGCATAGCACCTTTTCCATAGTATAATTCTGTGTCTGCAACAAATCTTTTTAACATCGTATCTGCTTTTTCTAACTCCAAAATGCTTATACAATCTTTGTTTAAGATATAAAATGCATTTACCAAAAGGGTCCAGTGTTCAACATAAGGCGCCATATGTGGAAACATAGAAAGTGTCGGTATACTGTAATATAGTATCCAATTTTCGTACTCACGCGCCTTCCAATAACTTCTGTCAGTTAATGATCGAGTCAATCGAGCTATTTTAGTAGGAACCTTGATTGTTTGCAATATCTCATTTATTCGATCTATGTGACTTTTTGACAAAGAGTAAGGTTTATTTTTTTCTCCAATCCAATATTTCAGGAATTGCTCTGCTATTCCTAAGGATATGTTGTGCATTGTATCTGGTACAAACCCATCAATAACATTAAATGCAAATTAACTAATCAAGCGGGATGGATTTTTTATACCATTAACGGTATTTCCCGTGTTCAGACACTCCTCCATTGCCAGAACTGTTTCCATTTCATTCCTTTCTTCTGGAATTTCATTTAGTAGAATGTACTTAATACTGCCACCTTTTTTTTCCGCACATAAGCTCCTTCATGCATGCACCATGCGCATCCGTTATAGCCATTAAATTGAACCATACCTTGCATGGGGGCCCTAGCAACCGAATCAACACATGAGCAAACAGCATACACCTTCAATTTTCTTTCTTGGCCATCTATTCTGCAGACTATTCCTTGATGAGATAACTTGTTCATATATATTACGAAGTGTTTTAAAAAAGTATCCATATCGGGTTTCCTTTTACTTATCCACAATCCACAAACTATCAGTACTTTAGATCTAATTTGTTTAGGTAATTCATTTATTTGCAATTGAATTGGCCAAATTGCAGTCTTTGAACTCTCGAAAACTGGTGCTCCATCAGTATAAAATGTGACAGTAATAAAATCGTTTTTTTCATTATCTGGTAATGTTTCCATTAGTTACTTGTACATCACACCATCATAAAAATCTTCAAAAACGTCTTTGTTTTTATTTCTATCATTGATAACAGACAAATAGTGTTCAACATTATCATTGATTAATCGTGAAAGTTCATCGTCCACTTTATTAATGGTAAAAAAATCTGTATAAGTTGAATTTTTCAAAAAAATACGCTGACCACAGCTACACTTAATGACGCGTTCCGACCGATTAAATTCTTTCACGTACTTTAGACACTTTGGGTTTGGGCTCATGGCATGGTACTCTGCACCACTTTCTGAACAGAAAATTTTATTTATCAAATATCGCGTGTCTCGTAAAATTCCGACGGCTAAAATACTATTCATCATTTTAAACAAATCTGCTATGGCGCTTTGGCAGAGATTGTATGTCAAGGAAAATGTCAAAATAGCTAGCATTATTTCAGCTTTACTAGTTACTACGTTGATATTCAAAGGCTTATTACTTTCATCGTCTGCTAGTATATCGCGTTAAAATTTGAAATTACCAGTGCTAGTGTTACAATCTTCGTGCTCATTGTCAATCCAATCTCCAATACTGTTTAATTCAGAGTCATCGTCACTATTGTCTTCTTCATCATTATCAATTTGGTCATAATTATTTGACTCAACATTGTCTGTATTGTCATAAAAACTGGATGAATGATATAAATTGAAATCATCAGAAGTATCAATGTTTGAAATATTTTCATATGTATCTGCAAACCAATTATCCTATAAAAATTAAAATTTACATAACATTTAAAGAAATTTTTCAAATCTACCTTTGAATGTGTTGGCGATAGAAAAATGAAAGTATTTTTTTACAAGTTTCACAAATCATGCAACTTCAAAACATTCGCAAAAAGTTCAAAATTTAGCGTGTATTTGACGAACGTAGTACAATAAAATTTTAAATAACCTTGTTATGAATAACTGTCATTTCTGTCAAATGACACTTATTTTTAATAATAACGAATTCATTTTTTGCATAAAATAATACAAGCAAATTGGACAATCGCTATGGATATTAAGTCCGTACATGTGCATATCGCTTGTAGTGTTGGTTCGCTGCTTTTTACATCCAGACTAAGTGTAAACGTTAGTAAAAAAATGTTACATATTTCGTGACATCTATAAAAAGCTTCTAAAGTTTGGGGAAATAGAACCTATGGTAGAATATGCACCAAAAACATTGCGAAAGTCATGAAAACCTTTTGAACGCTATTTAGGATCACAAGAGTAATGTTTAAAACGAAAGATGTTCAGAGAATACAGAATCAAAACCATAATCAGAAACCATCATAGTGGAATCTAGTTAAGACAGAGTACTAGCTGTACCGATGTAGTCATGCAAGAGTAGCATAAAGTTTCTCATTAAACTCTTGTTATTGCTTACGAGATTTGGCAGCGTCTGATTTGCACTTGGTAAGTCTTAGATATACATATATATTTCCTGCATCTATTCAAATACTATAAGTAGCTTATCAATTCCAAGTCTTTTGCAATTAAATGCAATTAATTTTTAATATATCAGCACAACCAACCATGCGATAAAGGTCTTCATCCATCACACAACAAATACAATAGCTTCATTCACGAGAAAATTGATATTGTAAGTGTTAATTTCACATAAAAATTCTCAAAACTACTGATTAGTAAAAAAGCTGATAATTGTACTCGAAACGTTAACTAACTCTATATGCCACAGAAACATGTACTTTAACGTTACTCTCTTGAAAAAAACCATAACGGTAAACCACATAAGAAAACCACACATAGAAACCACAAAGAATCATATGGTTTCTCTTCTCTATTTTCATGTGGTTTTTTGTCTCAAATCGCCATGTAGTTTTACAAAAACCATGTGGTTTCATATTATTGTGGTTTTTAAAATCCATGTGGATTTTTAAAAACAAAACTCATTGTTTATTTAAGAATAATGCTAATAAGTTTAATTTTACTTGTGGAAACTCTTTTTTAATTTATAAAAACTAACTCACATTTATTATTCAAAAATTACTTTATTTATATAAATACTACAGCATATGAATTACTTGTAATAATAATTTGCAAGTTTAATCAATAATAAAATTATACTTACATTAAAAAGTACATACATTATGTAAACCGTACAAAACGAATAGTATTTGGTTAACTTTTATTAAGTAGAAGTAATTAAACAAGAATGTTTTTAAGAATTGACTAATCTTTCCTCCATCAGTCTTCATTTTCTGAATGAGAAGAATCATCACTGTCTTCACTGCTACCACTGATGTTACTGCTGCTTTCATCTGGAAAAAAGTGTTTTTGAGATAAATAAATTCTTATGTGTTTTTTGAATTTAAAAGTATTCTAGTTACCTTGTTTACGTAAAAAATTTATATAGTCACCCAAATCTTTTTTCCAAGCTGCTTTCAATTTAAATCTCTTACTTTTTGTCTCATTTCTGTTGAAATGAGCGAAATACATCTCTGTAAAATGTTGCAATGTATTTTAATTACCTAATACAGTTACATTTAAATGGATGCAATAGTTATAAGTGCACTATAGATTTACATATTTGGTGTTTACAAGATATGACTCAACTTTTATACACAGTTATAAGGTGTTATAGAAATGGAATAAAAATTCCAATCTTCAATTATGATCACAGCAGTTGTAATGAATTTGTGAAGAGGAGTGTACGTAATTATCAGCTAGTTGCAACTATAAAAGATAACTCAGTCAAAAATTTATAGCTATTAATATGCCTATAATTTATAGCTATAATTANAAAAGACGTAGTCCGCTCGACCAACGTCGAGCATACCCCTCTAAGATATAAGATTATATTTAAGGTGTTAGAGCGAGGGGAGCTTGGGTTAAAGGTAAAGGTAGGGGGAGCTCTCCCTCCACTGCTAGCTTGGTCGGAGAGAGAGTAAAACCGTTGTGCGCATGCGCGAGAACTCTTGGTTGTTAGAAACACTGGTCCCTACCAGTGATGCCAGACGAGACGGTATTCCCCTCAAAGTAGAGTTCAGCACTCTAGAGGCTCGCAAGCTATAGGCTGGCGCAAGTATAGTACAGCTGGAAAGAGTCTCTACCCCAGTTCCCCTACTCCTATTTTCCCTCTGCCCGTGGTATATATGTGGCCCCACCGTCCAAAGACGCGGGGAACAAACGAAATCGACGCAAGCAACAGCTAGTCCTACGTCAAGTCTTCGCAGCAGCAGCATCGTGCAGTGCTGCCACCATCGCTCACTCCGACTACTACGATTCTCTCAGCCACCTAAGTGTGGCGTACTAGCGTGGTGGTGGTCTCGTCAGTAACGCACAATCCTCTACACGAGACACACGCGCTCCTAGTCAGCAACACAATAGTTGCTTGTACATTGAGACTAATAAAGGTTCCTATTCTTGTAATTACACAGACGAGTCATCATTTCTCGCCCTGCGTACTCCTCCGGCCTCCTCAACTAAGGGTAGCTCCCCAGCTAGTTCCAAATATATATGGTTAACCCAAGCCTGCTTCACAGCTTTTGTATAACATCTACACCTCCTCCGCCGTAAAGCGCGGTAGCCAAGTGGGCTACATAGTTTAGGTTGTAGCTGGTCATACCTCCAAATCGCAGGTGCGATAATTTTTTATTTTTTGTTTATTTTTTTTTTTCTTTACGGCTACCACATTAAAATGTTTATTACAATAAATTGATGATTACAAAAATTGCGTTGATAATTAATTTTGAACGTATTAATTTATTTTTACGTTTCACAAATTTTAGCCATAGTTACTGCCTACAAATTACTACAAAGCTTCCTGAAGCATAAGGGTCGCTGTAAATTAGAAATAAAAAACATTTGAAGCCCTTGATTATTAAAATCTGTCAAGGTGCATCTAATATGTATAATTATTATGCAATTTAGTATTATTTCGGAACTACCTTAAATAATTAATGTTGCATCTTTTTTTTGAAAGGATTTTATTTATTGCAGGTAAGGTAACAATTTTTTTACGTTTATTAAAAAAAAAAAGAAAATCGAGTGCAGCATTTAATGGTGTTTACATTTTATAAAGCACGAATATAAACATTTGACAATACATACCACAAATCGTCATAAAATGAAACACTTCTATAAGGTGAAAAATTAATTTTATTACCATAGCTACAAAATGCAATTGCCACTTTGCGTACTTGAAACAACTTTGTGCATAGGCAGAAAATAGGCTCACGGGCAAAAAATAGCACTTTACGTTTTCTGTAAGAAAAGCACACGACTTACACGTGAACTCGAGTAATGTTGTTTTAGTAGTTAGTGCACTAAAATTGTTTAAATGCCTTGAAACGTTTTGCATTAAATACTATACAATTATTTTTAACAAATGTCACGTATGTTAAATACAGATTTACTTGTAACATAGGTACTTTTTTTCCAAAACTCTAGTTGCAAGTACACAAATATAAATGATTATACAAAAATGAGAAAAGTTCGAGGTAAAGTTTACATGAATAAGGAAATTTTGTTTTGGAAACATGTCTCTGAAAAATTTGTGTACGTTGTAGGCTTACGACAAAAAACCCACATTTTGTAAATTAATTTGGTTTACAAAATGTTTTTTTTTAAAGTATTAAAAGTGAAATAACATTTTTTAATTGTTTCCACTCTTGTCGTTATGACTTAAAATAAAAATTGCAGTTTGTTCAAAAAAAAAAAAAAAAAAAAAAAATTTAAATATGAGTTAACCACCCTCCGTAGAAAATCCCATGAAGCGCGTGCCGCGGTCTATTTGTCCTGCTTCGCTCAATAGTGTATTACCATCGGTATGATCGTCAACGCGTACGAGGGAGTTCCTCCCTCTTTTGCCGAGCACTCGGGCGCGCCATTACCCTCGGATGGTGAAACGAGTTCTGTCCACCGAGCGAGAGAGAAATCCCAAAGGGGCGACCGGTCACAAGGGGGGGTACAAGTGTTGGTGTATATAACGCGATACCTGTCCGTCGTCCCTTTTTTTTTGATTTTACNCTTTATTTATATAAATACTACAGCATATGAATTACTTGTAATAATACTTTTCAAGTTTAATCAATAATAAAATTATACTTACATTAAAAAGTACATACATTATGTAAACCGTACAAAACGAATAGTATTTGGTTAACTTTTATTAAGTAGAAGTAATTAAACAAGAATGTTTTTAAGAATTGACTAATCTTTCCTCCATCAGTCTTCATTTTCTGAATGAGAAGAATCATCACTGTCTTCACTGCTACCACTGATGTTACTGCTGCTTTCATCTGGAAAAAAGTGTTTTTGTGATAAATAAATTCTTATGTGTTTTTTGAACTTAAAAGTAGTCTAGTTACCTTGTTTACGTAAAAAATTTATATAGTCACCCAAATCTTTTTTCCAAGCTGCTTTCAATTTAAATCTCTTACTTTTTGTCTCATTTCTGTTGAAATGAGCGAAATACATCTCTGTAAAATGTTGCAATGTATTTTAATTACCTAATACAGTTACATTTAAATGGATGCAATAGTTATAAGTGCACTATAGATTTACATATTTGATGTTTACAAGATATGACCCAACTTTTATACACAGTTATAAGGTGTTATAGAAATGGAATAAAAATTCCAATCTTCAATTATGATCACAGCAGTTGTAATGAATTTGTGAAGAGGAGTGTACGTAATTATCAGCTAGTTGCAACTATAAAAGATAATGTGTCTACTTACTTCTTAGGACATATTTTTTTTGAGGAGTCAATCGCTTTCTACCAGATTCTTCTATAGTTTTTAAAACATCAATTGCCCTATTTTTAAGAGAATTAGCACCCTAAATTGCTTTAGCCAGCCTTTTTAGATATAATGGGGATTTGGTAATGTCCCTGATATCCTTCCATGCTTCATAATAAATATGAATGCCAGATTGCAAATGCATCTTTTTTACCTGAAACATGTTTTTACATTAACAATTAGAAAAAAAAATTTTATACATTTTTTATGTCATTTCCTTGAGTGATATCAGGTAAAAATACGTTGTGATTTTTACGTTATTCTCATCTAGTGTTTCTTCAATTATAAATCTTACTTTTTTCTAAGCTTTTTGAAGAAGAAATACACAAATTATAAATATTTGCCTGAACATAAATCACTTGAAAGGTTGGATTTGGAAATATATGGAAAAAATTTATTTACGTAAAACTTACGCTTTCACAATTTTCAATTATTGTGTGCACTTTCATTTTTGTGTGAGCTGAGTAATCATTATACTCATCAGACTCATACTCATGTTCGCTATCAATTTTTTTTAGTTTCTTTGACTTTTTTTGTTCTTTTTTTTGTTGCTACGTTTTCTTTTCTTGTAAGTTTCAGAATTCTCTTTTTTACCAGATAAACCATCGTTGAGTGTATTGTACTATTTGCTACAGGATTTAAGAAATATTAATTAAATGACTTTATGATCAGACAACAATCAATCATTTCGTGAAACACCAGTACTTACTATTTGACTGATAGTCATTCTTTTGATTATTTGTCTCAGACTGTATAGGTGAAAATGGCGATATTTCTAATAGTTCTCTGTCTAAATCTATTTAACGCCGTTTTTCAGATTCTTCCTCTGATTGATGTTTTGGAGTGCTAGTATCTGTAAACAAGTTTCTTGCCACTTCAATAGGACCCAGTTTTTCAAGCAGTTTCTCATTTTGGTCTTTGACAACAGTATAGTGTATATATTATTAATAAGCAGTGTATATATATATACATTGCTTGAATTAAGCTCAAGTATTTTTTTTCTGATCACGTACTAAAATACCTTGTTCTTCGATCAATTTATCTCTTTGCTCTAAGGAGATCCTCAAATTGTCTATGGTTTTTTGCAAGTTATTGTTAGCACCATTAACTTGATTACTCTGATTATAATGATTAGCATGAGCTTTTGTACTTGTCAAAGCATTCAATTTTTTTTCAAATTTGGAATCCCATTTATCTAAAGAATTTTTATCATACTCATTAGAATCATGTTCCATGTCAGTTGGTTTTTCGACGATTTTCCCATGATCTTTAGACATTTCATCTTGGTTACATTAAGGTTTTCACAGTTTGTTCATGTGTGGATTCTGTGGCTAGAGCCCCTATGCAAGAAATGGTGCAATTCAACGGGTATATGGGTTGTGGATGGTGTAAGCATCGTGGTGTATGCATCTCATTCGGTAACGGTGGTAGTATAAAATGTGTTTTAATGGACAAAGTACCACCTGAGAGAACGGAGATGAAAACAATTAGTTTAATGAAAGAAAGCTTATTGACAGGTAAAATCTGTGATGGTATAAAAAAATCCATCTACTTTGATTGAGTTACAAAACTTCATCATTGTGGACGGATTCGTACTAGATATAAAGCATAGTATTTGCTTAGGTGTGGCAGAGCAATTTTCACGTTATTGATTTAATGAAAAAAAGATGCCATACAGTTTTACTAATAGTGACACTGCTCATATCAATAAAGTAATGTGTAAAATAAAAGTCTCTTCAAAAATTGCTCGATTACTAAGAGATATGACAGATCGAAAGTTTTGGAAAGCTCGTGAATACGATAACTGGATCCTTTAACACAGCATTTCAGTTTTGTCTCTATTTCCTCGAATGTTATTATACTCAAAACACTGGGCTATGTTAGTAGAAGCCTTATACATTTTATACAATGATAAAATAACTCAGGAGGACGTTGAAAATGCTGACATCCTTTTAAAAAAATTTGTTGCTTTTACAGAATTGTACTACGGTAAACGTGCTATGACTTTCAACATACACCAGCTGGTGCACGTTGGTCGTAGCGTTTATAATTGGGGACCTTTGTGGGCGCACTCTGGTTACGTCTTTGAAACTGGCATAGGTCAATTAACTCGCATGGTTCACGCGGCCAAAGGCGATATCTATCAGTTGTGTAGGCTGTTATCTATGAAACAAAGTGTCATCATATTACAAAATCATTTGTCGTCACAAAAATATTCAACAATCACACATTTTATTAATTATCTTCATAAAAAGACTGTAAAAAAATCTATCAAGATGTCGAAAATAAGATATTTTGGTCCATACAACAAACCCAGTTTAAAGTGGACAACACACTTGCATTTATCCTCAGGCAGCTGTGTGTACAAAAAAATGATTAAAAATGACTGCTGCTACACATCATCGAATCAAAGAAACTTTCGATCAGACAACTCCTATGAAGTGACAACTGATGGAAAATACATAAGAATACGAGAATTCATACATGATAAAAATACTAGCAGGGAGTATACTCTGTGTAATATGATATTAACTAGGGAGATTAGTGAAGTTTCGATACACTTAAAAAAAATTTTAAATATTTCTCATGAGATAACTGTTATTGACAGTAACGATATTGACCGAATTTGTGTACATATATGTGTAAAAAATGTAGAATATATCTGCCCAATACCTAACATATGTTCATACTAGACACTAAAATGTATATTACCATGTATGCATTTGACACTAAAAATACGCGTACACACGTATTTCAAGGTGAGACGCGTGACTAAGGTTTTACCTCCTACTTTATAAAATAACAGACTGGCGCTAAATTTGTGTGCTTCTTACTTTTGTCTAGTTAATATTACAAAACCTATAAAATACATAAATATATATCTTTATAAATAATCTTGATAAATCTTAATCTTACTAATCTTAATCTTGATAAAAAAATTAATGCTAAGTTATAATTAGTTAAATTTGTTTTATTTAAACATAAAAACATTATAAATAACTAATCATATAGAATAAAGTCTACAGGGTGTTTACGAAACCACTTGGTTTTATGAAACCACACAATAACATGAAACCACATGGTTTTTGTAAAACCACATGGCGATTTGAGACAAAAAACCACATGAAAACGGAGAAGAGAAACCATATGATTCTTTGTGGTTTCTATATGTGGTTTACCGTTATGGTTTTTTTCAAGAGAGTTTCCACATTTTTCACATATTTCTTTTTCATGGTTTTTATGAATTAACATACGTCTGTTTAAATGTGACGATATTCAAGGTTTCATATTTTTGAATTACTCAAAAATTTCTAGCTAAACAATATTTTTAATTTCTGATTTATTATCGGATTTAATTTGAATAAAAATTCTTTTTGGATT